>JADRCD010213039.1:13518-34271 GCA_019843815.1 Montemys delectorum
AGAGAGAGAGAGAGAGAGAGAGAGAGAGAGAGAGAGAGAGAGAGAGAATAGAGACCGACCATGGCCACGTGGAGAGAGGGAGGAGGGAGTGGGAAGAGACTGGAACAAAGGGGCAAGAGGCAAGAGAGAGAGAAGCAGAACTAAGAGAGAGAGGAGGGGGCAAGCAGCCCATTTTATAGTGGGCTGGGCTACCTTGCTGTTTCCAGCTAACTGTGGGACAGGGCATGCCTGGCTGGGATCAGGTGACTGTGAGGGTGGAGTCCAGCCAGAATACTGGGAGCTTGGGGCAATGTCTAGCCACAGGATAAAGGAGTTGTAGGGCTCTTGGTGTCAGGCACCTAATGGCTAGGGGAGTAGCTCACTGTATCCCTTGTAGAATTTTCTACTGGGTCTCCGGAGCAAGCCGAACTCAACCAGAACACAGACAGCCTTTTATGGTGGTCCAACACAGAGGTAGATACACAGGCCTACAGACAGATGCATACAGGCAGGCTGGCAGCGGCAAAAGACTAGGGCTTTCTGACCTCAAGGTCATATTCATATATAAAACCCAAACAAAATGTGGCTTTCTGCAAGAAATGATTATGTAAGGGATGACATCGCAGTTTACTTTTGGATTCCCTAGGCATCTGGTGTTAGCCATTTTGCACTGATTCATAGCCCACCAGATGTCCGTGTTAGGCATCTTGCCTCATATTGGGAATCCATATTAGTGCCATGTTGTATAAACATAAATTGGCCTTCAGGGCTCTCTATCTCATACACTTTTTTCTTTTTTTTTCTTTTTCTTTTTATTGTATATTTTCTTTATTTACATTTCAAATGTTATCTCCTTTCCCAATTTCACTCCCTACCCTCTATCTCATCCTCCTTCCACCTGCTTCCCCCACCCACCCATCCATCAACTCCTGTCTCCTACCCAGGCATTCCCCTATACTGGGACATCCAGCCTTCAGAGGACCAAGGACCTGTCCTCCTGTTGATGCCAGACAAGGCCATCTTCAGCTACATATGCGACTAGAACCATGGGTCCCTCCATGTGTGCTCTTTGGTTGGTGGTTTAGTCCCTGGGAATTCTAGGGAGTCTAGTTAGTTGATATTGTTGTTCTTCCTATGGGGTTGCAAACCTCTTCAGCTCCTTCAGTCCTTTCTTTAACTCCTCCATTGGGGACCTCTTGCTCAGTATATGAGTCCTTTATCTCATATACTTAACTAATTAGTTAAAACTCCATTCACTCTTCTCTCTTTATACTTTGTGTGTGTTGGGGTGGGGGGACACTTACCCTTACATTAAAAATGCTCCTCAAAGCTAACATTGATAAATATCACAAATACATTAGCAATGTTCACTGTAGTGGTTAATCAAACAACAGAAAGCAAGATCAATACCTTTCATGGTGTCTAAAAAGATACTGAGGCTCTTTCTCCAGGAGCACCTACAGTGGTTTCTGATCCTTTTCACGAAGTGGGCATGGCCTATACAACTTCTCATTTGTTATTTCCACTTCCAGTTCCAGTACTCATGTCTTTCACAGGGAAATGAGACAGGAAACCACTGAGCATCTTTATTGATATAACATGGTCATACTACATGAAGTAATTACAATTTGATTTGCTTTTTATGGTACAATGTAAACCTCACGTTGTTGAGAAAAGCACCTAAAACTATTTGAAGTCAACAGGGAGTCTACTGTGGCTGTTAAGCTTGGTTCCCTGGTTTCAGTGGCACTTACTTAACGACAACTGTTAAAGACTAGAAACAGCCACCCAGGAGAGCTGACTATTATTTGAAAGCTTCCCTAGAGAAATTTTGTTGTATGCAAAAATTATAAATTGATATACACTTTTAAAACGTTGATATCTTAATAAATTCTTCCTAATGAATAGTACACTAAATTTTCTAACTAATACCTTTGGCTAAACATAGTAGGACACGGTGTTGGACTGGGTAATTTTTTATTCTCTCCAAATGGTAATTTAGGAAATGAGTAATAAGCTTTCTGTGCACAAGTGTACCATAAAAATCCCATTGACTGGAGTGCAAGCACAGTGGGTCTGCCTGCCATGTACCTGCCTATCATGGCCCCTCAAGAGGTGTCTCTTAATAGCATTCCTAGAAATCACCTTGAACCACTACTGAGAAGAGTGAGAAAAAGGGGTAAAAGTGGTTCCCCACTTAACAAATCAATAGGCATTTTTGTCTAAAGCCAAGTCAGAATTGAAAAATGCAATAACATAATATATCTTGGTCTTCTTCCAGAATCAGTGAGAGTCCTGCCAAAAAGGGAGAAACAGTATCTGTAATGTTTGAAAGGCAGGAAATGTGCCAAGCCTCATCTGAAAGGTTACTTGAGACAGGAATAGGGAGTTCCTGAATGATTGGCAGGACTTGTTGCCATTATCAATTAGGGGTTAGAGAGCTCACTTGATGTGCCTAGTTATTTTACCCAATACCAGAAAGGCAAAATTTCTCCATGGCAAAAGATAGTTTGTATAATATAGTCAACCAAAGAATTGGGCCTAAATACAGAAAGAGGGGAGGAATTTGCCTGACAACAAGTCATTGGCTATAAGACTAAGCCATGAGTGATGTACCAATTTTCCCATAATTTGATCATTTATCAATGTCTTTCCTGCTATTCAAAGAATACCTATAAGGAGTACTGCCTAGTGCTTATCAACCACTGTATAGCTCACAGAAACAGAACATTTGGATAGAAACGGTTCTGCTCAATAGGCATGTAATGATTTGTGTAGTGTCTCAACAAAATATTCTGGTTTGTTTTCCTTTAAACATAAATTCTTTGAGGCTCTACATGACTATAGAAGGAGAACAACTAGGGACAGTTCCAAAAAGAGTTTGTACAGTGTGTTCCTTTGCTCACTTCTGCTACCTCCTATGTGACTATGGGACAGGGTAGGACTGAAGACAGGAAAGTAATGATAAAGCTGCATCAAATCAAATATGTTTTACCCTTTGTCCTCTCCTACATTATACCTGAAACAAAACTCTGGTAGCATAATGTCTTAATCGGAGAAAGAACTTTCTAGGTCTTCCTAACAGATAGATCTTTGCTTTGGGTGTACACTAATTCCTTCAAGTAACTGGAATATAAATTTTAGGATCATGGGAAAATGTATGGCCCATTAATAATGGACTTAGCCCTTACATTAGAACATATTGCGCTTGACATGTGTTCAATGACTGCAGACTATTCTAGGCTTCAGGGCTACAGTTTAGCATTGTCTTAGACTGGTTTTCTCTTTCTCCTGTTCTTCCTTTTCTTTTCTAAAATTTTGTGTGTGAATGTCTCCTTGTTCATAAACCATGAGTTAATCATGACATAGATTTTCAGTGGTAAACCAAACTTTCCCTTTCATAGACAATTTAATATAAAAATCTATTGAATGAAATGCTAATTTGAGGTAAATTGAATTGAAGATTTTATTTCTTCATTAGAATATATTGAAGTACTTTTAGAAAAATCTAGTTAACCTTCTTTAATTGAAGAGAGAAAATTTTGGATCTGGAGACATTAACTGAGACCTCTGGGGCTGGAGAGATAGCTTAGCACTTAGGAGCACTTATTGGTCTTGCTGATGATTGGTGTATAATACCCAGCATCCATGTCAGGCAGCTCCCAACTTCTTGGGACTCCAGCTCCAGTGGATTCAATATGCCTTCTTTTGGATCATGCAGATATCATACATATGTTCACACACACACACACACACACACACACACACACACACACACACCACACAAATAAAAATAAATTAAAAAATCGGTAAAAAGTAAAATTTTCAACTAAATTTATAGATAAGATCCACATACTTAGCTATGTTAACAGATCTATTAAAAAGAACATTGAGAATACATAAGGAATAATCTAAAGAAGCAAAAATGTTTAAGAAACCAGAAATCAGAGTGATAACAAGGTTAATAGATTTTAAAAAATGAAAACAGCAGCAGCAGCATTGTTAGTAGTGGAAATGCAGAGAAGCTGGATTTATACATACAAAGTTTTCAAAGCTGAAGTCTCAGAGGCATCAGAAACTCCTGGGATAGAGACACAGCAATGAAGATACAAAGGAAATACAGCTCCACTTCCAAAGTGATTCACAAGCTGAAAAAAAATTAAATTAATGAGTATTTAAAATAGAAAACTGGGATACAAGCCTAGAAATCTGGCTCACCATTCTGTGTTTTATTTATTACGTGAACTTTAACGTGCTCTCTCTCTCTCTCTCTCTCTCTCTCTCTCTCTCTCTCTCTCTCTGTGTGTGTGTGTGTGTGTAAGAGAGTCAGAGACAAAAAGAAATAGAGAAATACAGAGAGACAGAGACAAAAACAGACAGAGGCATACACAAAGATATTCTTAATAATGTTTTATGCTCCTAAATAAGTGAGATATATTTAAAAATTCTGAATCATTATAGAGAGATTAAATAAAATTGTTAACTAAATGCTTGCCTCTCCGTCAAAAATTTTCATTTGAATAAATATATTAATTTTTACTGTCAATTAATTTTGAAGGTATTTTTCTTGATTATAGTGCCTATGAGAAAGGTATAATTGATTTACTGGCTAAAGGGACTCTGATATCTGAGAGGATCTCTACAAGTTATGACTAGATGTGAGCTACAAGGCTTCCAGAGAGGAAAAAGCCTAATATTCCTCTCTGACTAAGAGATCTCTGGGGTTAAAAAAGATTCTCACACATAAAATAATGAAGCTATCTTCAAATTAGAGGGTGTGCTTTAATTTTCTGACAGAAAATTCTGAACATGAAAGGAAAAGCAATTTAGTTATTTAAAAGATATTTTTAAAAGATATGAAATATATAAAGTTCAGATGAACTAAAGCTTATTAAAGGGAAAAAGACAATCATAATTCCTCTATTTTACCATAACAATAACCAGGATCTGCAATGCCAAAATAGACCGCAGGAGAAGCAGAAGAACAAGACAAAAGGGAAGGAGAAAATGGAGGAGGGTGAACAAAGAGTAGCCAGGCAAGTGAAAGTGGATGGAAGAACAGATTTGTCCCCCAAGCACAGAGGCTGCCTGGGGAAGCCATGCAGGCAGGAGAAGTTAAGGAGACTACCCGTATGGGGGTGTTGGGGAGTTTAGATGAAAGCAAACTGAAAAAAAAAATCTAGTAATTAAATAAGTATGAGCATGAAGATTCAGAATCAAATTCTAAACCACCACGCTTTGCTGGGCACGCTGGGTAGTCTGCACAGTGTGTAAGCTATGTACTAGGAGACCACATGATGGTGGATATACAATGCACACACCTGAAAAGCTCATATGTGGAAGGCTTCTATTGTGCTTGATAGGAATGGATCATGGAGACCCTAACTTACTGGTTCTTGGTGGGTGCTAGTTGAAGGAGGGAGTCATTTGCCTTTGAAGGCTATATCTTGTCCAATGTGCTCTCTCCCTCTCTCTGCCCCTCCCTTCTCCCTTCCCCTCTCTCTTGCTAGGATGTGAGTTATCGCAACCACATTCTATTCTTTGCTCCCAGTCACCAACTGAACCTTTCAAACAGCCAGTCAAAATAAATCTTCCTTAGATATTTGTCACAGTGATGAAAAGTAGCTAACATGGACCGTTTGTAGTGAATGTCCTTGACAGTATAGTATATGTTTGTTGGGTCTCTTTAGTTATTAATATTATCTTCTTCACCTCAAAAGCTTTTCATAAGGACAGTACACTATGTAATCACCAAAACCTTATTGTTTCTCAGTAGAGAAAGTTGAACTGTGTTTGGAAGATAGGATGTGGAAGGATGGGAGAATGTACGGATGGACTCCTCTGAAGATAGTTTAAAAAGAAACCCATCATCTCATTTCATAAGAAGTAAAATGTAATATACACCCTAGAAAGCTGCATCTTCTAGAAAATTTGCTTCCATATGGTAAACTAAAGATTGTCAGTAATCACCTAGTTGCTGATTCTTAGAGCTGTTCTTTACTCAGTTTCATTTTTAACTCAGGTGACTATCTTAAAATATTTGATTGGACAGGCATTTAAACATATTTTGCCTCACATATTTTAAAGATGAATTTTGAATTATGGTCATGACATTGGGTAAAAGTGAAATGTCTTTTGTTTACATTTTACTTTCAAACATCATTACTTATTTTGTGTAAAATTATGCTTACCTTAAGTCAAGAGTGGTTATATCTCATGCCATAGGATCAGTAAGGAACAAATTGTTATCTTTTAAGCCTTTGATGATAATCAAAGATCAACTTATGTAAAAATGAACATAAATCTACCTATAACTTAAAGAAATAGTACTACATTCTGGTGGGCATGAGTCCAAGATTGGCTTTCTATTGAAATGTCTTACAAAGTTACCAAGCTGTCCTTGTTTACTCGGGACATTAACCATTTAGGATCAGAAAGTTCTACATCAAAAGAAATCGCTCATCTCTTTACAAACAAATGTTTCTCTGAACCTTAGAACAAGCTACTACATGAGGACCTGTAAATCAATTCAGTGGGGAAAAAACAACATATTTTCACAAAACCCCAAATATTGATATTGTACAATATTAAAAAATGTTTTATTCTTTAATTTTTTGTTTGCAGTTTGTAAGCAGCGGTCAGAAAATTCTTATAAAAGACCATCCTTCTGTGGTTACAAACCAGGGCCAGAAGAAAGCCAGAAATTTCCAGGCCAATTCTGAGGACTTAAAAGGTTCCGATAGTTCGGATAAGCTTTGGACAAGCGGCCAAATTCTGGAAGCATATCTGAACTCAGTCCAAATCCCAAACCTTTTGAGGTTTACTTTTTCTTAGTCCAAAGTCATTGCAAGAGCTGACAGCCGCTTCACAACTTTACATGAGCAATAATGAGTCTGAGATTATTGGAGGCGCCAAGTCACGCCATCCCTTCATTGTTTGGATAATAAAGTTCAGAAGTACTGAGGGTAATCTCAGAGAGAGACAGAGACCAACTTTTACTTATCTTTTTTTTGTGTGCACTTCCTTTTTAGCTAATTAAACCTTCGTTCCTCACAGGAAATAAAATTTTGCAACTTCCATAATAGTTTGGCTTCATAATATTGTATATATCTTTTTCTGGTTTGTCTGGAAAAACAGGAAGAGAGAGGTGCCAGTGTGAGGACCCAGAACAGCACGTTATCTTTTTAAATTAGCAGATTTTTCTTTGCACATGGCCAAAGATAGCTGTGCCACTGGGTCAACAAGAATGCTTACCCTGGATCACTGTCTGGAGCATTAGGGAGATGGCCGGGGGAAGAGGCCTAGCGATAAATAGGGCTAATTTTTAAGCACTGAGGGTCAGTGGTTCTGATAGTTTCTAGAGGCTACTATATATGGTCTTGTATAAGCCTCCCAACAGGCTGAGTCAAGCCTGATGCAGAAGGAGGCAAACAAGAAAAGAAATCCACTTACAAGCTTTAAGCAAGTTCAAGACAGTGATGGTTGTTTATATCCTACCATTTTTGTGCAGATTCTGCATCCATATTCTCTGTAACTCCCAACTTTCTCTTGCCTATTCATTGAAGACCAGTAAGCAGAGAACACTAAGGACTGTATCCATCCGTATAGTCACACAGCCATTATGAATTCTATTTTAAAGCTGTCTGAGGAAATCTTTTTCCTAATGAATTTCTAAAGAAAGATAAAAGAGTGGAGAGGAAAGAAAGCTACATAGGAGATACACACAATTAACACATTTTGATTTAGCACTTGCAATTTAACATATGGAATCTAATAACAATGAATATTCATATAGAACAGCAAACTGCCAAGCAATGTGCTAATTAAACAGATTTAGTGGGATAAAGGGGTAGAAACAAACATGCTAAAATTAGAAAGGAGCTCAGCTAAGATTAATATGTGTCTTTATTATGATGTTTTCTGTTTTGAAAAACACTATAATTCCTAAGTTTCCCAGAGGTTACAGTATATAATAATGTAGATTTTGCTGTATGTTGTATTTACTCTTACAAACAATGACAACTTACAACACTTACAAATCTTGTGTGATAAAAGAATTTGAGAAAAGTTTTAAGTCAGATCACTTTCAATTGAAAAACAGAGTGTTATTCAAAGAAACTTAGGAAAATTAAATATCCTTTAGATGGCATGCTCAAATACTTTCTACTTTTTCAATGATAACGATACAAAAAGAGGGTTTTTGCATTTTGATATTAAATGTGAAAATCCAGTGTTTGGAATATTGAGGTTCTTTTTCCCCAACTATAAGCATTTGTAGCATGCACAAATTGGATGATATAGTTTTGATTCTAGAGATTTCAGCAAGGCTATTTTCTACAGAAGTATTGCAGCTTCTGTGAATGGCAGTGAGAGTAGAAAGGGAAAGTAGATAACTGGAGCAAAGGAGTTTTCATTTCTGCAATAAACAATGGGCAAAGTATAAAAGGGGAGAGTGCTAAACAGCCTCTTAGGTAGATATGCTTATATTGATGGGGTTTGCCCCATGTTTAATGGAAAAATATCCACTAGGGGTTCTAAGCTGTTTGTTGCTTGGATATGCCTCCAAGTTTTATTTTATATTGCTGTAAGCACTTCATAAAGTAGAATATGTCAGAGATGTGAAAATCTGTTTCTTTATGCAACTGGTAATTGAAAAGCCAACAAGAAATTATTAAAGGCCAGAAATAGTTCTATTTTCCAATACAATTTCTTGAGACAATCATGGCTGTGTGGGAGCCATTTTAGGGTAGAAGAGGACCGGGAATTGAATAATAGAAAGGAACACATATTTGTCTGTTCTCCTTCAGCTTTGGCATGCAGCCTGGATACATGTGACCATCACTTTTAGGATAATTAAGTATTTGAGATAAGGAAATGGCACCACACTTCGTGAGACATCACATGGTTCATCTTATTTGTTTTACACTTGATTGAACCAGTTTTCTAGGATCACAAAACAAGCTGATGGAGCAGGGCTACAGCCAAGTATTCTGAAACCAATGTCAGTTGCTTCAATAGACACTTGGGGTGTGATTTCCAGGAAGATCTCCTGCACATTATGTCTTCAGAATTCATAACCAAGTCAAACTATTGGTAGCAGAGAATGAGTACATATTTATTATTAAATAATCTTTAATACAGAAATATCCATGCCCAGATATTGCACTGCCCTCTAATAAAGCTAATCAAAATCAATGTGTTTAGCATGTAAAACTATCAATTATATAATACTATCTGAACAGTAAAATACATAAACATGACTATACATATATGATTTTATCTTATCACATTGGATTGTTTTTTACTCAAAAGTCAGTTGGTGCAGGCTGCTGTACTTCCACTCTGTGCACACAAGTATATAAGAGGCAGTGTGTTAAATGTAACTCACACACACTCTTTCTCTCCCTGGACTATTGAAAGTTTATTCAGCTGTTTTTGATGCCTTCTTCCTAGCCATCTTTTAAGTTATTTTTTTCTTTTATGATAATAGACCAAACCTGTCCATATGGCATTTGGATATAATACTAATTTTGATTTCTTGTTGGTTGCATGAGAGAGAACTTTAACATTAGATTGAACAGGCTTATCACAAATTCTCGTTCTCACCACCTTCCAACCCACAGCGTGAATTTTGTATGACTGTTTTCTTTACCCTTTCTGCGTAGACAGCATTATTCACTATAAGCACCATTACAGAACTAAGTGTCAATGAACCACACAGAGAGCTGACAGCTACTTAAACAGCACATGATCCAGAGCTGGTTGAGGGAGGCCAAATGCTTCTTTTTTCAACAAGTTCATTTCATCCAAGGGGTGGGAAATAATTTCATTTAAAGATTTATATTTATGAACATGTTATGAATGTTCTGAATGTTCCCTGTAAGATTTTATGAAAGATACAGATGCGTTTCCAAGAATCGTGAAGCAAGCCGGCTGGCCAAGGAGACAGTTTGGCCCTTAGTAGGCAGATCCAAGGGATGTGAGGAGTCAGCTGAGCCCTGGAGAGGGATGTGCTTGCTTGGCAGTGGGCGCTGCTGATTCTCCACCTGACAGTGTTCTCTGGTACTCTGGTTTGTTCTGAATTCTTCTCAGCTCTCCCCAAATGGGTAGTGAGAAGAGAGCAGCTGCTTGGGAAAACAGTCACTCCTAGGAGCCCTTCCCAATAGTTCAGGTTGGAGGCCAACCACCTGAAAAGATTTTTAGCCAACAAGTACTTGTCCAGTTCTCTGGTGAGCTGCTCTCTGGCGCTGACTGAGAAGAGAAGGCCTAGAACAACAGAAGACTGTGCCAGGGAGAAGAAGAGAGGGGCTCCTGGGAGGGAGGCTGAAAGAGAACTCAGGCATCTACAGCAATCTCCCTCTTTCATACAGTTAATACAATTATCTATCATATTAGTAAAAATGGACACACTAGGATTTGGACTGTTCTAGTTTTAAATTTTAGATGTTGTCTTTTATTTCCTGGTTTGACTGGTTGAAGCATGTGGCTCAGTAAAATTAAATTAAATTAAATTAAATTAAATTAAAAAAGTGTAAACAAATGTTCTCTAAAAGGATCTGCAAACATTCTTCAGAAGAGATGTTTGTATTTGTATTGTTAAAAACCTGTTCCCACAAAATCAGATATTTACTCCAGTGCCATGTGGTTGATTAGAAGAGTAATGAAGAATAGGATAGTAAAAAAAAAGATTAAGAATAATACACTGCTCATTGGGGAAGAACTATTTGATCGTTTTCTCTCTGGTGGCAGGTGACTTTGCTTGAGATTCCCTGAAAACAGTCTGAGACAAGGTTGATTTTGCAAATGATTGCCAGAAGAGGAGTGGAACGGTGAGAAAAGTAAAACAGAGCTGGAAAGATAATCTATTTTGTATTAATAGCTCCTGCCCCTGGAGTCTCAACTCACTGCTGGAATTCTTCTGGGGAACCTTCTACAAGGCTCATACAAATTTCTTGAAGAGTTGAAGGTGGTCTATTTACTCATGACTTCTGTTATTTGAGGTCATGATTTATTCTGTGGATTCTCTCTCTTTTTTTTTTAATTAGACATTTTTCTTTATTTACATTTCAAACGATATCTCCTTTCCTAGTTTCTCCTACAAGAAAAAAAAACAAAAAACAAAAACAAAAAAACAAAAACCTGTTCCCTCTCCCCTCCCCCTGCTCACCAACCCTCCCTCTTCTGCTTCCTACCCCTGGCATTCCCCTAGTATGGGGCATAGAATCTTCACAAGATCAAGAGCCTCTCCTCCCATTGATGATTGACTTGGCCATCCTCTGCTACATATGTTGCTGGAGCCATTAGTCCCACCATCTGTACTCTTTGGTTGGTGGTTTAGTCCCTGGGAGCTCTGAGGGTACTAGTTAGTTCATACTGTTGTTTCTCCTAAGGGGCTGCAAACCCTTCAGCTCCTTGGATCCTTTCTCTAGCTCCTTCATTGGGGACCCTGTGCTGCTCAGTCCAATGGATGGCTGTGAGCCTCCACTTCTGTATTAGTCAGACACTGTCAGAGCCTCTCAGGAGACAGCTATATCAGGCTCCTGTCAGCCAGCACTTGCTGGCATCCACAATAGTGTCTGGGTTTGGTGATTGAATATGGGAAGGATTCCCAGGTGGAGCAGTCTCTGGATTGTCCTTCCTTCAGTCTCTGCTCCATCGTTTGTCTCTGTCTTGAACTCTCAGCTGGTGCATTCAGTTACAATTGACATAGCCTCTGTAGAGAAACCCCAGCCAGGGTAGAAGTTAAAGCTAAGTGATATTTCGGAGGCATGTGATCAGAGTAAACATTTGTGTAGCTAAGTGCTTAGCAACCTCTAGGACAGTGGTTCCAACCTTCCGAATGCTGCACCTCTTTAATACAGTTCCTCATGTGTAGTGACGCCCAACCATAAAATTATTTTGTTGCTTCTTCATAACTGTAATTTTGCTACTGCTGAGAATCATAATGTAAATATCTGATATGCGGGATGTCTGAAGGTGACCTCCAAAAGGGCTGTGACCCACAGGTTGAGAACTCATGATCTAGGAGGAAAAATACACTCCCTCTGTAGTAGCTATATCATGGGATGTGCCCCAAGCTTTTACTTCCACAGTGCCTAGTAGGAATGTCTCCTGTTCGTCTTTCCTTTCAACCAGGAGTACCACATAGCTTTCCTCTCTTCTAGGGGCCTAAATTATGTCATCTGTCTACATTCAACTCCCAGTTTTAAGTCACGTACTTACAAAGCACAATTAATAAGATGTACTTATGTATTTATGTATGTATGTATTTATGTATGTATTTATTTATTTACTTAGCACCCAGCACCCAGTTTTCCATCCTTGCATAAATCAGGACTTCCGTGCACTGAGCTCACTCTGTTTCAGTGGGTGTTTGGGGTTTTCTGAACCAATACACTGTCTCTTGCTTTTTCTCTCATCCACTAATTTTTTTATAATGGTGCTTCCCGCCTCTCTACTGTGCTGTTGATCTCCCCTTTTCTGTTCCACCATCTGCACTAGCACACAAATCTCCTGGAGTGTCCCCAACTACGACCATAAAATAACCCTCCCATGTCCATATTCTCCCATCTACCTAGTGCCCCCCATTCTCTGTAATCCTTTATAGCAAAGCTTCTCCAAAATCAGTTTTACTTTTGGTCATATACTTTTCTTCTTCCTTTCTCTTGAGCATTTCTTCATTTTGGTTCTTACTTCTAGCACTATAATAAAGTTGATCTTCTAAAGGTCACTGGCCTCCAGTTGTCTAAATCTATTTCCTTTTTTAAATCTTTGTTTCCTTTTGTGTGTGCATGTGCCACAAAATACATGTGGATGTCAGAGGACAACTCTCTCAGCAGTTGGTTCTCTCCTGCCACCTTGTGGGATCCAGGTATGAAACTCAGGTTGTCAGGCCTGAGCCCAAGCATTTCTACCTACTGAGCCATCTAGCTAACCTTGAAGCATTTGGCAATATTTGACATAGTATATTTCAGTGACTGATCTATTTCTTTCCCTTAGACCTTAGGCTTGTTGCAAGTTTAACAAATGGAGTATCCAAGACTTATTCTTAAACTAAGCTTGGGGATTTGATTGTTTGTTTGTTTTTTATAATCTCATTCTAAATGATCTCATCTAAACACATAGCTTTAAATATTGTCTACATTCTTCTGGTTCCTAATTAATATTTCATTTTGACTTTAAACAAACGCTTGTCCCATAGGAAGAGCTTCCCACTCGTTTGTGTTTGCTTGACTATCTAATGGATAGCTCAAAACGGAAACACCTCTAATAGAGCCTGTGGATTTCTACTCTAACATGCCAATATTTCCAATGTTCATAAAATGTGTTTAGGCTAAAAAACCAGAAGACATTCTTGATTTGTCTCAGGACTAGCCTCACTGGTGACCTGTGCTTCTGCTTCTGCTGTCCATCAGTACATTCTCTTCTCTGAAGCCAAGAAAGACTTCTAAAGAAGAGATTACAATCTTTTACCCTCCTGCTAGGAACAGTCCCATGGCTTCCCACCACATTCAGATAATATCTATAGGCATGCAAGGGATTTGTGGGATCAGGTTCTGATTAACTCTTCATCATCTTCTCCCATAGACTTCCTCTTCCATCACATCAACTAATCTGAGCTTGCTATTCCTTCATGAGCAATGCTTGTTCTTGCCTCAATGCACTAGCTTGGGCTGTTTCCTCCACTTAGAATGTACTTCACCCAGATTTCTAAACACTTGCTCTCTCATTTCATTTTAAACCATTGCACTCAAGTACAACTTTGAGAGAACTTTCTGGAATACTTTTACTAGACTACCACAGTATACTCACCAGCAGTTAAATGTTCTTGTTCATGCCTTTGTCTTTTCTTGACTATTTACTTCTTAATATAAATGTATTGCTGATGCTTTGACTGTGTCTAGTCTCCGACATTGACAGGTAAGCTGACAGACAGGTAAGCTGACAGGTAAGCTGTACAAGGCAATAAAAGCATGACATTGGATTAATCACAATTTTGTTTGTTTGGTTGGTTGGTTTTTTGTTTTGTTTTGTTTTGTTTTTCAAGACAGGGTTTCTGTGTGTAGCCCTGGCTGTCCTGGAACTCAGTCTGTAGACCAGGCTGGCTTTGAACTCAGAAATCCGCCTGCCTCTGCCTCCCAAGTGCTGGGATTAAAGGTGTGCGCCACCACCGCCCAGCGGATTAATTGCAATTGTTGTGAGTAGTGCCTTCTGCAATGTTTAAGCCGTAAGAGAAAATCTGTAAGTAGTCATCAAAGAGACATTAATTGAAAACACTACTGTCAAGTTATCACAGATACCCACTTACGTGAGCCATTACACAGCTCATAACCCTATTCAGTAAAATGAATCCATTTAATAGAAAAAGGAAAGTAGAATTGCAGAGTACAAAAAATATTAGTCATTTTTTGTTCTCTCATTTAGTGAATGATTAGAAAATATACTTTTAGAGACTCCTATAGAAATCATACCTTTCTTCTCTGGGGTTACCTAAGATCTAACCTATCCACTAAATACTTTCCTAAAGTTTACTTTGTTCAGACTTTTTTACAGTCTGCTTCTTATACGAAGCCTTCAAACATGTCTTAGTTGATTAATTTCTTTTTTATCAACTTGACACCTCAGTTGGGGAAATATCTTCATCAGGTGGCTTGTAGAAAGGTCAATAGAGATTTTCCTGATTAAGGACTAAGGTGAGAAGTTTCAGACCACTGTAGTCGTGATACCATTGGTCAAGTGGCCATGAGCTTTATAAGAAAGCAAACTGAGCAAGCCAGGGGGAGCAAGCCATCTTGCTTTCCCTCGTATTTCTCTTCTGTACTTAGTAGGAAAAGTGCAAGCTTGCTATTTTTGTTCCATTTTCTTTGAGCTTATGACATCATCTGTAGGGGGTTCAGCATAGTATGAGTATGACCATCTGGATCATAACCACCAATCAGGTGACCCCAGAACCTATCTCTGATGCTATAGACCATATGAAATAATGGACATAATTGACCAAGCTTGTTGGGCTGGTCACTGACATCTAACCTGTTTCATAACTATGCTGAGTATGTTAGTAGTTTTTGAGAAAGCCTAGGTATACAGGTGCTCATTTACCTTTATGTGGTTTAGCATATGACCACTATCTGCCTGCATTAACATGCCAAGATCCTCCTTGCTTGCAGCCATCCAAGATATATTTTAGTACAAATGTCCTTAGAAATTGCATTTTGTGTAGTATTATGTTTGTCTGCCTTTTACTTTGGGCTAATGACCCCCTTCTCTGTCTGTGGTCAGGTTTCATACTAGGACTATGTTATTCAGAAATACCACCCCTTCTTGACTCATATTCTTTTTTGTAGCCTTTCCCCAGTTTCCATTAACATAAAAGACAAAATACTGAAAAAGCAATAGTTACATTAACAGGAAGATGATAAATTTTGATTATCTTGTTCTTTTGTCATTTGCTCATTCCTACGTTGAAAAATTACCTGTCAAATCAATACACAGGAAGCACTATTTTCGAGAGTAAATGCAGAGAATTATACACTGTAGTGAACAGGAGATCGATGTTATTAGATATCTTAATTAGAGTGTTTATATGGCATAAAGAACAGAGCTTATTCAGCACATGAGCATGACTTAGGATTAGTAAGAAATACTAATAATATAAAAATAGAGGAAAAGGAGCCCTAGATCAGGACAATGTGTGATTAAAAAGAAGAAAGAAGGCACAAGAATAAGGGAGCAAATCCTATGTTGAGGCTGGACACAGGTGATGAAGTTGACATGCAGGCTTCTGGTTAAGATCTATGTTTACTGTTTAATGACAATCATTCCAAGGTTTTTTTTTTTTTTTTTGAAGTCTACGGCAGTGTTTCTCAACCTGTGATTCATGATTCCTTTAGGAGTCACATATCAGATGTACTGCATATCAGACATTTTCTTTATGATTCATAACAGTAAAAATGTATATTTATGAAGTAACAGCAAGCATAATTTTGTGGCTGTAGGTCATACAATATGAGAAACTGTATTAAAGGTCTGCCTCCTCAGGAAGGATGAGAGGCACTGCTCTGTGGTGATAGTCCACATCACTGCAAGCGGAAATAAGATGTTTTTCAGAATAGATGATGATCCTAAGATAAAAAAATAAGATTGCCTAACAAAAATGCAAGTGCAAGTTGATGCAAGTTATGACATGCAGATAGATTGAAATAGAATTGTTCTAATATGTAATTGTCAGAAGATGCAAGAATAATTAAAATTTTACTATTTGCTATTTTAGTGTCAGAGAGCTTTGTGACAGAAAGAGAGTCAGGGAGAGAGACCGAGAGAGACACACAGAGAGAAAGAGAGACAGAGAGACAGATAGCCTAATAATTCTTTTGTACTTGAGCCAGGCTGCTACCTGTCTGTGGCTAGGTAACTAGACTGGAGGAAAGGCTAACAGTGGTTATGAGGTTTCTCCTTCAGTAGACCTAAGTTAGAAACATATATATCTCTCCAACAAGGAAAAAAATCATAGGACTACTTTAAATAGAAAAAAATTTTTGGTTTGTTTTGGTTTGTTTTGGTTTGGTTTTTCAAGACAAGGTTTCTCTGTATAGCCCTGGCTGTCCTGGAACTCACTCTGTAGACCAGGCTGGCCTCGAACTCAGAAATCTTGATCACATTACTAATTCTGATTTCTACTCTTAAAACATACAGATCTAAAAGTGAAGAGGTAATTACTTCATTACATTTATTCAATTGACCAACCCATCATCCGATTTTTTTTGTTCTGTTTTGTTTTTGTTTTTCGAGACAGGGTTTCTCTGTATAGCCTTGGCTATCCTGGAACTCAGTCTGTAAACCAGGCTGGCCTCAAACTCAGAAATCCACCTGTCTCTGCCCCCCAAGTGCTGGGATTAAAGGCGTGTGACACCACTGCTCGGCTCATTCAATATATTTTAAAGCTTCGATAGCTTCCTAATCAGGGATCTTGGGGATTACCTAACCCTGGAAGGCACAACAAAACTGTGAGAGAATTGGAAACTCAGCACAAGCTTATAACAGACTTCAGAAGCCAGTATAAAAACTAAAGTACACACAGTTAGGACTATAGAACACTTAAAAAACCAATTTTTTTTTTATATCAGGAAAAAAATGAAGCAAACAGAATGTTAATCTACAGAATGGGAGAACATACTTGTAAACAATACATAAAACATATAAGGAAAAACTCAGTAATTAAAAAATAAACTTTAACGAAGAGCTAAAAGAATATGTTTTTAAAGAAGATATAAAAAATGATCAAGTGTATGGAAAAGTTCTCAATGCCACCGATCAGAACAACAGCATCATTTACATCACTTAGAATGACTAGAATTAAAAGAACAAGAGATAAATAACAGATGTCTGAAAGAGTATGTAGAAAATTATTTTTATACTTTGAGGAGAATGTAAATTGATATAATCATTCTGCTAAATAATATGTAGATGCCTTTAAAAATTAAACACAGAAAAGTCACATGACACAGCAATTTTGTGTGTCTATGTAAACTAAACATTAATATATTCAAGATGATTCATCACCATATTAATTTTAAGATTATTCACAACAGCCAACATGCAAACAATCTATTAAGAGATTTGTAAAATATGCTATATATGCTCTGGAACATTATTTAGGCACAAAAGGATATCAGTCTACTTGTGACAAACAACTCTTTGGACATTATACTAAGTAATTATCTTAAGAACAGATACATAAATACTGTGCGACTTTGCTCATGTATGGGATTTCAAAATGATAAACTTAAGAAACCACAACCCAAAATGGTGGTTCCTGGAGACTGGAGACAGGAAAATGTAGAGATGATCAAAGGGCAACAACTTTTGTTATAAACAAGCACACTCTGAAAATCTCTTGTGCCTCCTGGTAGATATTAAGAAAAATAAGAACTCAGTGCCTATCCCAGTACACAAAACACAGCAAGAGGCCACGGCCCTTGTAAATGTCAATGGACTCATGTTGTCCTTTCTTTGCTGCTGGATCAAGTGGTACAATAGAGAATGTCAAAATTTTAGAATAATTAAACCAGGTTGTTAATTATACCCAAAGCAACCAGAACTTCAATGAGCATAGCTATGGCCTGAATATCTGGAGCTGCACCCAGAGTTAAATCACCATGGCCACAAAAGGTAGCCAAATTGTTCCCATCCAGAGTAATCATGACATAAATTTTTATTACCCCAGACAATCACCAGCAGTTTGTTTTTGTGAGTTATCATAAACAAAAAAAGCTGGTTTTTCTTTCTTTCTTTTTTTTGAGACAGCATTTCTCTGTGTAGCCCTGGCTGTCCTGGACCTCACTCTGTAGACCAGGCTGGCTTTGAACACAGAAATCCACCTGCCTCTGCCTCCCAAGTGCTGAGATTAAAGGGGTGCGCCACCACTAACTGGCTAAAATCTTCTCATTTATTTTGTCTCTACTTTGCTTTAGTCGTAACAATAAAATGAGGATTTATTCTTTTTCAGAAGCTTCCATGCCACCCCTGACCTCAAATTCTTTCTACTTAGGCACAATTAAACTTTCAGTCAGCTGACCTCTTACCTGAGTCCTCACAGTCTCCTTGGGGTGCCCTCTGAGATGGTGTGGATGCCAAGTGACTTCATGTGGTGCTTCTGCATACTATTATGCAGGAAGTGTTTATCCACTGTGATTTTCTTTACATCAGCTTTACACTGTTTTGGCTCTCCCTTCCACCTCATTTGTGACTTTTCCTCCCTGCCGGGCCAATCTTCTGCAAAGCAGAAAGATTCAGTGACTTGGTACCACCTTTCTCATAGAGTAAATATGAAGGTCTTTATATTTTGACCTGTATGTGACATGACACGAGCATCAAATGAGCCACTGAGCCTCTGTTGATTTCTAGAAATCTGAATTTGCTTTGTTGTCCATCTGGAGACCATGGAATATGATGAACAGTAACTCACTAATTTTCATTTTTTTTCCAGTCAAACTGTGAATGGCCTCAAATTTTATTCCAAGCATTTTTACTGTATCTCATTCTAGGAAGTTTTAGATTAGCTAAAACTATGTGTAAACAACTTTGAAGTCTTTTTTTTTTTTTTCCGGTGTTGTGATTCATGTAATTTTTGCACTCTATGTTCCTCTGGTTAAAGATAATAACTCTGTTGAGATGTGTGAGTTATTAGATGATATTGTCCACAGCATTTTTCATATCATTTAAAGAACGGACTGTAAGATGGATAAGTAGAGAATTTCTTATTAATTGATCAAATGGGAAAATATCTATTCCACATTCTTTATTAAATATACGACTTATAAAGGCTTTTTAGTACCATCCTTGTTAAGTTCTTTAAAATAGAAAATAAACTAAAGGAACATTCCAGAGTTTGCCTCATTTGATGGATGTTTCCCTTCATCATACAAGTGTCAACAGTTTAGGTGCTGTGAAAGTTTATCTCATTCTTTCTGAAGAGAGAGAGGACTTACTAATGTATTTGAGCTTTGTTCTGCTATTTCCTGGCATGTTGATTGACCCAATTAATTTCTAATCGTGTGATGTCCTAACACCTAACACTGGGGGTGAGGCTTTAAACCAGCCATTCTTATACCAAATCTTCAAGTCAGGCTCTTTTGTTTTAATGTTTTTTCAAATGGAAAAAAGACAGGACCTGGGAAGGAACACTTTGTTGCTCTGGGGATAGATTTTCCCCATGAAATAATTTCATATAAGCTTTTTTTTTTTTTTTATTAAAACATACACTCCCATGTGCACATAAGCACCCTGTTACACACACATATACACAAATACACACACACAGAGACACACACAGAAACACACACACACACAGAAACACACACACACACACACACACACACACACAGTCATCTTGGTTTGATTGCCATGAAAATAACTATGTGGAGACCCAGCAGTGTGTGGTATCAAGAGTCAACAGATACCCAAGGAATTGTCACAAGGCTTAGCATGGCACATTACCAAATATGTCTGTATTTCTCTCTTAATCCCTATCTTACCTTTCCCTCCCTCACTCTACTCCTGACACTACCCTACTGTGCCCTGCAGAATTTCCTTTGACAGTTCATTAAAGAAAAACCTTTCCAGCTTTTTTGAGAAAAATGATATTTTAACATTTTCTCTTTCCCACAGTTGACTTGACCAAAGTATGACTTAATCATGTGTGTGAACATTTTATGGGACCACACAGAATGTTTCCCAAGAGACCTTTCCTCTAGTTCCCCACCCCCATTCCCTAAAGTGATCCACTTCTCTGACCTCCTGTCTACATATTTCTACCCCCACACCCCGCCTCTGTCCTAGTGGCTTTCCTTTGCTAGAGAGACTTTCTTTCTTACTAGTTCCTCACTGTGCTGACACTGGGAGAAACCAGGGCCATGTAAGTCAGCAGAGTCATGATTCTGAAGCAAGAATTAAAATATCTATGCATATAAATAATATGACGAGGGGGTACCTGGTGCGCCATGGGAGTTGTGACCCTGAGTAATTGTGCCATGCAACATATCTGGTATAAAGGGGGTTTTCTTGGGGAAGGGAGAGGAGTGAGGATCTGGGAAATGGGTAGAGGCAGATGAGTGGACATGGAGACAGGCAGACAGTAGACAGCAGACAGCAGACAGGAGACAGACTGGGACAGGACCATGAAAACTGAGAAGAGGGAGGTAGAGAACAGATAGAGAGGATGCTGGGGACAGAGAGAGAGAGAGAGAGAGAGAGAGAGAGAGAGAGAGAGAGAGAGA
>JADRCD010213039.1:34281-45547 GCA_019843815.1 Montemys delectorum
AGAGAGAGAGAGAGAGAGAGAGAGAGAGAGAGAGAGAGAGAGAGAGAGAAACACAGAGACAAAGAGACAGAGAGACATGGAAAGGGACAGAGAGACAGAGTGAGACACACACACACACACACACACACACACACACACACACACACACACGCTAGAGGCAGCAGCAGGTGATGCCTTAAGCAATTAATTGCTAGATGCCTGAGGACAGGCCATCAGAATGTTCTGGACGCCAACCATTAATGTCGAAGTAGTGGCAGAAGAAATCACAAATTTGATAAGGCAAAGGTGGAATTGGAAATGGAATGAAAAGTTCAGAACTGAATGATAATATTGCGATTGGAGGCCTAAAACAAAGACACATCAGGTCACTGCCAGGCAGGAGGTCAAGTGAAAAAATGAAGACAGCAGTGAAAGAAGCAACACAAGTACTCTAAAAATTATCACCGCAGATGAGAACTCCTGCAGTGTATGAACCAGTCTCAGGCTATGGTCTCATACCCATGACCCATGTCCATTGCGAATGAAAGAGCCTTGTGTGTGGTGGGTGGTAAGTAGCATTGGGACTTCAGGTAGAAGTGTAGCTCTCAGTCCTGCTCCATGCTTTGTTACATATAAAGGTTTCCCACCTCATCTCAATGGATAAACGCACAATTCTGTTTTCACTCAACACCCTGTCAGCCACAGTTTGGCCTCTTGTGTGCATATGATGAAAGTGTGCTATGTGTGTGAGTTTGTGTCACCATTTTCAATACATCTGCATTTCCTACAGACTTCCATTATGCCGTTCTCGTCGGGAAGGCAGGAAGGAGGTCTGTTCATGTGGGAGTCTCACTGTTTTGCTCCCATATCTTCCTGTAGGTGGCAGCACTGACACAGCTCCGCTTAGAAAGGATTAGCCTAATTTGAGATCCCAAACAGGAATTTTAGTAACATGGATAGAGGAGGAAGTTAAAACTTGTCACTTGTCTTTGTAATTAGCAGTAAATGCTCAAAGTCAAGTACACACTATACCGATACACATATGCACACACATGTACAGGCATACACATACAGGCACACACATATACACAAGTACATACACACATCAAGTACACATCATTCAGATACACATGCATACATACACATAAATAAATACACACGAACACACACACACACAAACATAATACAGAAATACACATACACACATACACAGATACACATACATATACATAAAGACACACACACATACACTTAAACACAAATATACACACATAAATACACACACACACAGACATGTGCACACACACACGGAAATGTCCATCTCATTTAAAGAAAACACAGGAAATTCTGTGATGTGGCATCATGCATCACATGAGAGAGATTTCGGGTACTTCATGTTCTCTGTTCAGCTTGAAGCATGTTTCACTGATAAGCACAGAGGCATAATCTAATCCAGAACTTTTATTTCTGTAAACTCTCAGTAGTTAGTCATGGACTTCATGGTTAAGAAGAGAAACCATATTTCAATATATTATTACTATCATACTATTTTATATTTAAGAGATTACTGACTGGTAAGGGAGATAAAACAAAAATTCAGTCAAAAATCAAAACCAAATATAAAGATTTTGTGAGGCTAGTAGAAATCAATACTTTCTGATAGCATTTTGAGAATACATACAAGTGGGCACTTTGAGAATTTGCTTTTGTAAAATTTCATTATTAGTAATTGCAAAATCCTAAACTTATAGTCCTGGCCATTAAATTAAATTAATGGTTTATAATTAATTCTCTTATCTCTCTGATATTCAAAGTCCATTTGAGGGTTTGTTTGGTTTGTTTCCACATGTTGAGTCTAAGCTCCTTAATAAGCACATTGTGTCATCTACAAGAGCAGCAGCATAGTTATGGGCATTAAGACAATCCTCACACAGAATTTACTTTGTGTTAATCCTTCCAACAAATGGTAAGTTTGGCAGGAGTATCAGTCAACTTGGCCTCACTGTATTAGAATATTTAATATAATGAAGGCTACCCATGAGGTAATGAGAGAATTATTTTGGTTTACAGTGCCAGTGGATCAAATTGGAGACTAGGCAGTACCACTGGGTGGGAGTGTCATATCACTTGCTGTATTAGAATGAGAAGAAGAAAGACAAAGTCTAATAGTACCCTTCAAAGACCTTTAATGACTTTCAAAGACCTTCAGTGAGCTGAGGATCTCTGGTAGGCTCCAAGTCTTAAAGGACTACGTCACTTCCCTACACAACTCCCCTGGAGAGCAAAGCTTCACGTACAGAAGGAAATACATTCAGTCCACAGCAGATGATGACGTTTGCCACATCTGCTGCACTGAGAAGCTGAGTACTGAGATACGGAGCAACTTACCCTCTTAATGCCAGTTAAGTCTAATGCTAGAGTGTGGATTCAGGAGCAAAGAGACAATGTTCTTCTCATTACTTTCATCAACTAACAGCCAGTTCTAATTAACTTTCGTTCAATAACAGCCAAGCAATACAGTGATGTTCAAAATAAGTAAATTTTATTATTTTAGAATACCATTACTCTACATGATCCTTTTTTAATGAATCACTTTACTATTTTTAATTTATTTTACTATGTTTAATTTATTGAAGTACGGCTCATGCACAGAGATGGGAAGGGCAAATAACTACTGTCTTGTCAAATTGTCAATTTTTTTTTTTTTTGCTGAAAAATGGTCTTCCAGAACTAAGGTGGAAATCCCCACTATCAGCCTTTAAACAGTAAATATAGTTCTTGTTATTATTTTTCTTAAAATTTTATTTTAAATCACTATTACTTTATTATTCATTTGAATAACTTTTTCTCACCTTGTAAATGAGAGCAGTGTTACAGAGTTTTTTCCAGTGAATTTTTTCATATTCATTCTGACCACTCCCTCTACCAAGTAAAGAGACTCCATGGATTCCAAAAGAACAATATATTGACCGTATGATCTGTGCTGATATATATTTACAAAGAATTCAATCTAGATGGTAAAAGGAAGCATTTTTGTGGTATTTCTTCTGGAGAGATCTCAAGAACAAGCAATGTGGTAATAATTCTCCTTGAAATACAGCATTCTTCCTCCAGTTGTGGAAGAAGGAAACCATGAGAAAATCTACTCTTCTACAAGTCATCTCTTCTCACTGACAATGAGTCTGTGAGAATGAAAGAGAATTCACAAGTGGCTAGGTTCTGCCAGGGAACTTTGCACTCACCAATACCTTTAACCGCTGAACCAGGAGTACCTCACAAATGTTAAATAATCCTTCAACTATCTTTATATAGTATGTAAGTTACATAAACAAAATCTAATAATGTGATTTTGCAAATTTAGAGACAATCACAGAGCTCTCTACTGTCAAACTAGTCTTGAAAATAAATTCTTTGCTCTTCAGCTAGAAGGAAGTATAATGAGATACACACTTGAACTGTTCAGACAAAGAGAACTTCAGGGAATTTGGCATCTCCACCTTACATGGAGTCAAACATCCCAAAATGCCAAACCTTGACTGCTTTAGTCCAAGGACTGTATGCTCCCTGCTGTTCTATAAGTAGGAGTCTGAACATCATGCCTCTGGGATCTGCTCTGGTCTCACTGATAACATGTTGTCTTGAATCTGTTCTCTAGGCAAATGACCAACATATAACTAGACAGGTAACTTTATCATTTTGCATATTTGTATGAATACCTTTTGAGGGATTGATGCTGTTTGCTTTGCTATAGTTTTTTTTTTAAGTAGGCTGAAAATTTTTTGAGGTAAAGAACATTATTTTGATTGCCTTTTACACTTTCCATATTGAACGTCATGTTTGAAACATGCTGAGCTTCTCAGAAAAATTTGAATAAGTGAAAAGTATCAGAGAATGTACTTATTCTTTGGTACCCTGAATTCTCTCATTTTCTGTGAACATAATGACATTTCTGAGATTACTGCATATAGGCAATTTTTGCAATAATTACAAGTCATTTTACAATTCAGATTTTTGTTATTCATCAATACTACCAATATAGTTTGTAATCATTTGTAATTTAGGGTTGTAACAAAGAGGCACACCAGGTCATAAAAGCATTATGGAGTTTACAGCAAAGGAAACAATGGATAGTGAGAGCTGAGTGACAAAAATCAGGTGTATACGGTTATTAGTAATACTTGTTACCCTTATTATAGTCATTAACTTTTCCAATGACTGATACAAATGAAGTACCAAGTGTTACCAGGGACACCTAGCAAAGTTAATATGATTTATGAATATATAAATTCATTGTGAAAACATAAAGCCTATCAGGAGGCTGTATTAAAAACTCAGTTGCCAGAACTTTCTTACTAAGATGAATCAAGCAGTATTAACTTCTTGCAAACACTGACTCTGATCTTCCCTGTACATACCACCTAGAATTCAGCCAAACACCATAAGATAGACCCACGTTCACTCTCAGTAATGGCATGTCTGCTCATTTGCTTTAACCTATCTTTTGCTGAGCCCAAACTGCTTACCAGTTCTGTTTTTTAACATGCACTTAGGATTATTCCTCCTCACTAACACTGCTACTACATCTCCATTAATATACTCAATAGAGGCCAAATGTTAGTATTTCTTTGCCCTCTTACTAGATTAAATACTACCACTGATATGATTTGGGAAACTCTGTTTTCTCAATTAAGGAACAAAATAAATTACTACCTAAAATCAACAAATGGTGCTGGTTCAACTGGCGGTTAGCAGGTAGACGAATGCAAATTAATCCATTCCTATCTCCTTGTACAAAGCTCAAGTCCAAGTGGATCAAGGACCTTCACATAAAATCAGATACACTGAAAATAATAGAAAAGAAAGTGGGAAAGAGCCTCGAGCACATAGGCACAGGGGAAAATTTCCTGAACAGAACACCAATAGCTTCTGCTCTAAGATCAAGAATCGACAAATGGGACCTCATAAAATTGCAAAGCTTCTGTAAGGCAAAAGATACTGTCAATAGGACAAAATGGCAACCAACAAATTGGGAAAAGATCTTTACCAATTCTATATCTGGTAGAGGGCTAATATCCAATATATACAAAGAACTCAAGAAGTCAGACTCCAGAGAAACAAATAACCCTATTAAAAAACGGGGTACAGAGCTAAACAAAGAATTCTCAACTGAGAAATACCGAATGGCTAAGAAGCACCTAAAGAAATGTTCAACATCGTTAGTCATCAGGGAAATGCAAATCAAAACAACTCTGAGATTCCAGCTCACACCAGTCAGAATGGTTAGGATAAAAATTTCAGGTGACAGCAGATGCTGGCGAGGTTGTGGAGAAAGAGGAACACTCCTTCATTCCTTGTGGGATTGCAAGCTGGTACAACCACTCTGGAAATCAGTGTGGCAGTTCTTCCAGAAATTGGACATAGTACTACCAAAGGACCCAGCTATACCACTCCTGGGCATATCCGAAGAATATGCTCCAACATGTAATAAGGACACATGCTCCACCATGTTCATAGCAGCCTTATTTATAATAGCCAGAAACTGGAAACAACCCAGATGTCCCTCAACAGAGGAATGGATACAGAAAACGTGGTACATCTACACAATGGAATACTACTCAGCTGTTAAAAACAACGAATTTATGAAATTCTTGAGGAAATGGGTGGACCTGGAGAATATCATCCTGAGTGAGGTAATCTAATCACAAAAGAATACACATGGTATGCATTCTCTGATAAGTGGATATTAGCCCAGAAGAGCAGAATACACAAAGTACAAACCACAAACCATAAGAAACTCAAGAAGAAGGAAGACCAAAGTGTGGATACTTCGTTCCTTCTTAAAAGGGGGAACAAAATACCCATGGAAGGAGTTGTAGAGACTAACTATGGAGCAGAGACTAAAGGAAGGACATTTCAGAGACTGCTTCACCTAGGAATCCTTCCCATATTCAATCATCAAATCTAGACACTATTGTGGATGCCAGCAAGTGCTGGATGACAGGAACCTGATATAACTGTCTCCTGAGAGACTCTGACAGTACCCGACTAATACAGAAGTAGAGGCTCACAGCCATCCATTGGACTGAACAGCACAGGGTCCCCAATGAAGGAGCTAGAGAAAGGATCCAAGGAGCTGAAGGGTTTACAACCCCTTAGGACAAACAACAATATAAACTAATTAGTACCCTCAGAGCTCCCAGGGACTAAAACTCCAACCATAGAGTACACATGGTGGGACTAATGGCTCCAGTAGCATATGTACAGCAGAGGATGGCCAAGTTGGTCATCAATGGGAGGAGAGGCCCTTGGCCCTGTGAAGGATCTATGCCCCAGTGTAGGGGATTGCCAGGCCCAGTAAGCTGGAGGAGGTGGAGTGATGATCAGGGGGAGGGGAAGGGAACAGTGGTTTGTTTTAGTTTTATTTTATTTTTTATTTTTATTTTGGAGGGAATCTGAGAAAGGAGATATTGTAAATCAAGAAAACATCTAATAAAAAACAAAAAACCAAAACAAAACAACAAAAACAAAAACAAAGAAAATGCTGTGTCATAGTTCTTTAGTGATAATTTTCTGAAATTATCCCTGGGTTTCACCCGTCTCTTTTATTCTAAAAACTAGTTAAGCAAGCATATGGACATCAAGAACATAATATAACATTGACTATTTCACATAATATGAAACAATAAATCCCTACATTAGTTGATAGTCATTATTTTTAAATGAAAAACTTGTGAGAATGAATTTTTGCAACATTGGGATGGAAACTGGAACCTTGCTAACCTTTACCTCCATGAGTTCTTTTACTTGAGACAGCATCTGACTCAGTTGTATATGCAGAAGATGACCTTGAACTTGAAGTCCTGCCGCCTTCTGCTGTCTCCAGAACAGCCAGGATTTTCAGGCTACTCGGGGATTTTCAGTTCTCTAGCACCAGGTTGCACTGTGGGTGGAACTTTCTAACAAGGACTTTGGGCATTTCTGTTTCTATTGTTGCAGAAGCACAGGTTTGGTGGATACACTAGCCTCGGTTTCCTCACTATGGAAGAGCCATCCTTAACTCAGTGGAAGCTACCAGCAATTTAGCTGAAGAAAATAGTGTTGGCTTTGAAGGCCAGTGCTCTGAAGAAGTTTCAGCCCAATGGTGACGAGTATGGAATGCGTGTGATCATGAGAGTTAAGGATTGAATATGAAAATTTATTTGCTACCTATCAAAATTCAACTGTCCCTTTTTCCCAATTAAAGCTAACATATTAATTCAGTAGTCAGTAAATCACAGCATAGGTTGCATCAACTTCTCTTTTATATTAAAAATGACCACCATGATGTTTAGGAGATAACAACTAGCTCACTATTTATTCTTCCTAAAATAATTTCATGTTTAATCATTCTCCACTTGCCATGCTTGCTGATATATCATGAAGACAACTGAGGCATGATAATGACCCCAACTTCTGCATTCTCCTTTTCAAACCTTTGATTGACAAGCTGAAGACCACTGCATGCAAAGAAAAGATAATTTGATAATCTGAGCTAATTTTGAATTGTGTCCATTAGGTTTCATGTAAAAGCCTGTGCTAAGACTAATGGTGCCATTAAGGATTTAGGTGAAAAACAACTGATAGCCTCATTGTCTCTGTTTTATAGCTTAAATCCATCCTAATATAGAGTATATGGAGCATAATGAGAGCACAAGACCACGTACTACGCTGATATAATACACCTGCTCTTTTCATACTTCATGGCATGAAATAAAGACAGTTCTCGGGTTTTTGCATCCATGATTTTGCACTGGCTCTGACTGAAAGTATAACAAATATTTTGTAACTCAAAATATTGATTACCACAGTGATAATACTTCAGTATTTAACCTAAGTATACTAGAAAAAATATAATTTTGTATGTATGTATGATATATATCCATTTGGGGAGAAAAGTGTGTGTATGTGTGTCTGTGTGTGTGTGTGTGTGTGTGTGTGTGCACATCAAGCCACAGTTTTTCTTTGGATGTCTTCTTTATTCACTATCCACATTAGTCTTTTTTAAAGATTTTTAATTTTCTATTTTCTGTGTATTTGTGAGTGTCTGCACATGTGTATATCCACAAAGGCCAAAGGAGAGCATTTGTTCCCTTTAGAACTGGGGTTGCAGAGGGTTGTGAGACTTATGTGGATGTTAGGAAACAAACCCTGGTTCTCTACCAGAACGTACTTTTAAAAGGCTGAGCCACCTCTTCAGACTCATTCACCTTATTTTTTGATATAACTTCTGCCACCTGCCTAGAGCTCAGCAGCGTAGGAAAGATGGCTCGTCCGAAAGGCCTTACAACCTGCCTTTCTCTGACTCTCCAACACTGATCTTATAAGCAGGGGCTACCAAGATCCACTTTCTTTTCAGACATGTACTCTAGCCTACTGCTTACAGAGCACTTTACTGACTTCCATATCTTCCAAATATAGATTTTAAAAACCTTGGACTCCATGAATTCTACGCATGTCCAAGATGGTGTATACACTAGATATTAGAACATCTGGTTAGAGACTGAATACCACATCACATACAGAGGTATAGAACTCCTTTTCAAAGTAGACTTTATTTTCTTCTATTTAGGAAATAATCTAAAATATGATTTAGTTAATCTGTGCATTAACTATGTATATATATTGTATTACTTATATAAAAATAAAAATATATTATGTATATTATATTACACACAAATATATGTGTATAAATATACTTTATATGCACATGTACATACATATGTATATAGAAGTCTATGCATAGAAAAAGGGCCAGTGTTTGAATATGTATATGCTTTACTTCTTCCTGTTCTTCAATATTACTGAAAAGGAAACTAATTACCCAGGTTGAATACCCCCTAGTACACATGAGCAGAGAGTCCATGGATTGATGTTTCATTCATTTTCTCATTTCTCCCGAGAACAATCGTATTCACATTTATATATACTGCCTTCTGTGCCTTCAGCCATTTCTCTGCTCTGTCTTTGTATTCCCAAAGCAATTGTCCATATGATTTACTCCAAACCCTACACAGGACATTTTCTGGGATTTCAAGAGCTATGTGTGAGTCTTGTAGTTTAATCATTAACATTTTATGTTGATAAGATGTACACCAAAGTTCACTTACAGGTGGCTGTTTTAACAGAATAACCTTGAGTACTGTGACACTTAGGCCTCGATTAGTATGTTCATTCTTACTAATATTTTGGTTTGTTGTGGTTGAGGCTATTAAATTAAAATATATCAAGAATACTAGTATGAATAGGCTGCACAACCTCATAGTGAGGGATAATACGTTATCACAAGAGTGTATTCTGCCGCAGATTGGAAAATCATAAAACTGAAGCTATTCTCCACTGAAAAGGGAGAAACTGAAGAAACATCCCCAGTTCCTGTGAGTGTTTTCTTAAGTACCAGCCATTGTATGAACAGCCTCATTCGACCACCACAGTTACTGTTAGCAGGAGCTATTGCTCTATTGTTATGACAAGGAACGAAAGCTAAGTGATGTCCTAAGAGCGACTATTCGACAAAGACAACATCAGTGTGTCGGTGTCCATGCCTACAGTGTGTCGGTATCCACCCCTATCCAGTTATGAGTATCCAGCTAAGGAAAAGGACAGAGCCATTACGGACACAGTTTTTAAACATCTCAAACCAGGTTCATTTCAATCCAATGAATATATCCACATTGCAGAATGGAGTTCATTCTTTCCCCTTCCTTTAGATGTTTCCCAATGAGTTAGGTTTTTCATTTCTGCTGTTACACACATCTGAGATATTGCATTGTAATACAAATCTGACCAGCAAATTAGACAAATTCATAAGACACTTGAATCTACAATGAAGCTCTTTTAGTACTACATTTAAATAATATATTTCTTCTTTAAATTTGTATTTTTTTCCCAGTTAAAAATTGTGGTTTGTTAACAGTTTAAACAAATTAGTAAACTTCTTCATTTTTTTTCTTTGATTATTGGACTGGTTTTGTTTTCATTATCAAGAAATAATACTATAAAATGTTTTGTGGTGATGAGGTATAAGAATAAAACTTTATAAAGATAAACTTCTAAAATCTTTCTTCCCCTCTCTTCCTCTGTTCCCTTCCTCCTCAAACACATATTAAATTTCTCAGTTCTAGTATCACTATGCACTTTGGGATCACTAAAAGAGCAGCTAACCATTTGACACAGTTTTGGATTCACACCCCCACACAACAGACCCTCACTACCTAACTGTTAATCACAACCAAAGGAGCAAGTCCCCTGACAGCTCTCAAGCCCCCATTCCCCAAGTAGATCTTTCCATATGTGGTGTCAAATTGCACTGTTATCACAGCACAGGGACCAAACAGTTTAATGGTACATAAGCAAGATGGTTTTTTTTTTCTTTCTCAATTTGGACTTAAATGTTTCTTCAAGTATTTACTACATGTTGTACATCAGCCAGAAGCATGGAGTTTGAGGCCTGTTCTCACAATATAGCACGCTATATACAAAGCACTTAAAGCCCAGTTTTGAGTCAGAATTCCGTTTCAAAGAGCTCCAACTGCCAATGGAAAGGTATAAACAGACCTTTTTCTTTAGTTGTTGTCATTGGAAATTACCCCACCTATTGTTTAGCAATTAGGCTAATGCTATACCTATCCATTAAAGGAAAACCTTTTTCCAGCAATAGTGATTTGATTTAATTAGGACTGGATGCTGCTGCTGTCCATCAACCCAGCATTCACTAAAATTGTGTGGTGTGTTGCCAGTGTTGAAGCATTCGAGAAGTGAGGAGATGAAATTTAACATAACAATTTGCGTGGCTATTGGAAGTATTTGTGGAATACATTGATTATATATTCATTTTCTAAGATCTAAGTTATAGTTAAGATTCTCTAGCAACACTGAATATTCTTATTCCAAAGGCAGTTTTTGCCGATAGAATCCTTCATCTTCATGTATTCAATTACAAAAGTACTTCTTCCTGCTCTTTTCATCTTCAGGTTATTTTCAAATTTTTGTCTTATGCTATTAAACATATTTCAAATAACATGATACTGATATCTTAACTAGATGTCAGTCACCAAACCATCCTAAAATTATATTCATTTTTGGGATATGAAGAACATGAATAAAAGCAAAGGTAATTCTGTTTAAGCTCAGTGGCGTGATCAGTATTTATGCTTCTTTTTTTTTTTTTTTTCATTTTTTTAAATTAGGTATTTTCTTTATTTACATGTACATTTTCCCTTTCCCATTTTCCCCTCCAAAACAAACAAAC
>JADRCD010213044.1:0-69042 GCA_019843815.1 Montemys delectorum
CACACACACACACACACACACACACTCATGCACACATGTGTGCAAACACACATACACACACACCACACACATATGTATGCAAACACATACACATAGTTGGGATTGGATAGTTGACTTTTCACATGTGCATGTGTATGTGTGTATATGTATGTGAATGTGTGTGTGTGTATGTTTGTGTACATATGTGTGTGTTGTGTGTGTATGTGTGTTTTCACACAGGTATGCCTGCGTGCATGCATGTAAAATCACAAGAGGATATCAACTCCCTCAGAGGTGGACTCTTTGCAGGATGCCTGGCTTGTTATGTAGGTTTCTAGCATCCACACTCTGGTTCTTACGATTATGTAGCAGGTGGTCTCAACCTCTAAGCCATCTCTCTAGCCCCTAGCCTTTAATTTAAGTGCTGAGTAGTTATTCCTATGCACTTGCCCAGTTCCTCCATCAGCACTCCCCATCAGATTGCTCCTATGTTGTAACTTACTCACCTTACTATAACCCTATAATCACCAGTCTTCACTCCTGACATTATACCATCTCCATTTGAATGAATAGGTAGGGATGTGCCTATCACTGTAGTATCACACAGAATAGTCCCAGTGACCTAAACATCCTCTATGCTCTGCCCATTCACCCCTCCCCCAGTCCTTGGCAACTGCTGATCTTATTGTCTCCATAGCTGGGATTGGATAGTATGTAGTCTTTCGTGCTGGCTTGTTTGGTAACATAAATGTAAGATCTCTGCCCATGTTTCTGTAGCTCCAAGACACACATGGTTTTAGGCTGAATGGTATTCTCTTGTCTTGATGGGCCACAGTTTATTCATCCATTCATCTCGTAGTTACTTGGGAGTCCTGGCAATCATAAATAAAGCTGCTGTCAACACTCAGGTGCAGGCTTGTGTGGACATGTTTTCAGCTTACCTGGGTAAATATCAAGGCACGTGATCTCCGAATTGTATGAGGAGAGTGTGTTCAGCTTTGCAAGAAGCTGCCAGACTGTCTTGGAAATGGCCACACCACCTCACACCCCTACCCACAGCTCAGATTTGTTTATGTTGGAAATTCAAAGAGCTTCTATAAGCTCATGAGTAGAAAAGACATCCCCTAAAGTTTCACTATATGAGCTAGTTTAATTGTTCTCAAAACAAAATTTTGTGGTCCTTTAAATTTTTGGGTCTGCTTTCACCTCCTGGTTCAAAGAACAGAACTGAAATTGGTTGCAGAGAAGGGAAAGGGCGATCTGTGGCAATGAAGCCTAGAGAATTAGCTCACTAGCACCAACGTTACAGTTTATTCACAATTTTCTGATTGTGTGTCAGCGATGCTGGAAGGCTGGGGTAAGCAGGCATACTTCAACTCTCGGTCGTCAGTCTGTTTAGTCAGGGCCCTGACATAGCATGGGTGGGCTTCTTTGCCTGTAGCTTTAACTAGACTAGCAGGAAATCCTTCTTTATATACTAATAGTCGTTGCAGCTGGCTCTGGGCACGTGATTTTTATTTTCTCCAGTTCTTTGGATGCATGGCAGGCAGCATGTTTCCTGTGAGGTAAGGAGAAGAGTAGAGAAAATTATGTAAACCCAAAGCTGTGGGGGAGTGTCCACTGTATACACAAATGTTGCCCTCTTTGCTAGAGTCACCTCTACAGTCACATCATTTCTTATAATGACACTCACATTGGGATGCTCCTGGGCAGCTTAGGAAAATCTCTCTATAGTGAAATTCTTTCAAGTAGGTGGGGGTCTTTTTACTCCCATCTTAAATAGTGGTGAGATTTCTCCAAGAATTCCCTTCTGCCAGAGTCCACATCCAGGGAGTTCAAAGCAGTGCATGTGGAGTGCTTCATTATCTTCAAGGCGCCTCCATTAGTTGGGTTAGCCTAAAAGACCAGGAGCTTCTGAGGAAGGATCCTTATAAATTAACGTCCTTGGTGTTTTATAAAAGAGAAGAAATTATAGATTTATTTTTTTTAAATGAGCTAATTATAAAATAGTTCAGAGGGGCTGGAGAGATGACTCAGCAGTTAAGAGCACTCACTGCTCTTCCAGGACCCAAACTCAATTATTAACACCCACACGGCAGCTCACAACTGCTTGTAACTCCAATGCACATAAAATAAAAATAAATTATTTGAAAAGAAAATGTTTTCTTTTTACTACTAGGAGCCAAATTTAATTTTTTTTTCCTTTGGGCCAATCACATGCAAACCAGCCCACAAATATGCGTTAAGCATCCATGTGTTCTTGGTGTCATAATGGGCTGAAAGGTGCAAAGACAGGTAAGATTCTCTCTGAAATCTCTGAAGACATGAGATCTAGCAAGGGAGCTAGATACACAGAGAAGGCAAGGCTTTTAATATCCATTTATTTAAGTGCTTCCAGAGAAAATTCCTCTCTGGAAATGTGAAGATGAATCAGACTCAGGACCGGGACTTCCCTGTAGGAAGCAAACTGTAAGGACTTTTTGTGGTTTTGTTTTGTTTTGTTTTTGTTTTAATTTTTTTTTTTTTTGAGGCAGGATCTCACTCTGTTGTCCAGGCTGACCTAGAACTGGCAGCAATCCTCCTGCCTCAGTCTTCCAAGTGCTGAGATTACGAGGAATGTTCCACTGTACTTGCAATGGTTATTCTACTATATAATTAGTGCCAAAATTGGGGATGGTTTCCTCTATTTCAGTGTAGGAGGAGTTTTGGGGAATATTTTAAATGGTGAATAGAAATGCTTGTATTGGGCCTTGGAGACTAGGAGTTCCCATGGATGAGGAGACATGAAAGAGCTTAGCTAGGACTCTAGATGTCTTCACATGCATGATGGGAGGGGACAACTGAGGAGTGACAGCAAGAGGAAAGGTAGGAGAGGGGTCACAGACTAGTCCTCTTCCATGATCAGGAGCATCCTTTCTTTATCTTGGATAAGGTAAAAAAAAAAGCAGGGAAGAGTATCTGCCAGGGAAGGTGTCACGGCGTCTTAATTTCAAACCTCACAGGTAGCAGTGACAAGGGTAGATAGGACAGAGTGGGGATCAAGCCAAGGAAACCGTCATTTTAGACCCAGGGAGCACTGGCAGCCAGCCTGGAGCAATGGCTGCATGGTGAGGATGGAAGAGAGAAGGGGGTCGCATTCAGGAGTGTATGTGGACATGACAGACTATGAAAGAACAACCCGAGACTGAAGTAGTTACTCATGGAAGAGCTGTGTTGAACAGAGATCATTTTCTTTAGGTAACAGAGTCCAGTGGGGTGAGTATAAATGGAAAAAAAAGTCAGAGAAAGAGTGGATTTGGGAGAAAAAGGTGGTTTTTATATTATGGCTAGGGAACCTTTCTCTTCTAAGAAAAAAAAAGAATCTTCCTATTTTCTGTACCCTGTGATGAAAAGTTCATATGCTTGGTTGGTGAATTACTGTGCTATTGCTAATTGAAAATATTCTAATTGAAATGACCACTGGAAAGTAGCCTTCATACATTATACAGAATTGCTGTGGTTATTTATTTATTAGGCCTCCTCTAAGGCTGAGCTAATCAGAAAACAGGGATGCTGTGCTCAGGCTCGAGAGGGTTTTGTGTAGCTCACCTTCGAGATAGTTCCCTGGGAGGATAGAAAATTTACCTGGATTGCTGAGCTCCTCCAGAACTATTTGCTTTTGTCAATATTTCAGAAGTCAAGGGCTGTACACATCACTTCCCAGGATAGGCTGGGACCAGAGCAACTTCAGCATAAAACAAGAACAGGAAAATGTGAAAGAAGAATCCCAGGAAACCCTTAATCACACAGTGATTAAGTACTCATTTGTCCTTAGTCCATCAGTTGTGCAGGCAAGAGTGCTGTGCTTGATCATTTTTGTTCTTTCAGAGCCAGGAATTGCTATTTTGTTTGGAAAATGCTCCTATTGCTGGATAGCATTTTAATATTTGTTGATCAGTGCCATAAATTATTAAGTATCTGTGTAAACTTGAGCATTGTGGCACTGTCTGGGATTTTTAATGAAATGATATACAATATTTTAGATCTTCTCAATAGTCAAAGGTAATTTGAACTTTGTACCACTCTCAGTAGCAAAGGAACACTTATGCAAACATTGGCAATGGTATAAATGTTCAGGGGAAATGTGTGCTGAGTACGTATTTTATTTCGGACTCTCTTATTAAGGGATATGAAGCAAATGGACTTCACTCCAGTAGAGTGTGCACTGAGGCACAGAGGGTGAGCATTCAGCAAGTAACCAGATAAATACATCTGTTAGACAAATGTTATAAGATAAATGGAGAGAATGATATGTTGAAAAATGTTTGGTGATGTGAGTGAAGATATTTGGATGAAGAGACACCCCAGGATCTCAGGCAGAGTGGTTCTAGGCAGAGAAAACTCTTACCAGACTTCTGGTAAGTTCAGGAAGCAAGGTCAGGGCTGGCACTTAGGGGGATGCTTTAGTATTAGGAAGAAAGGACAGCCTTTCGAAATCCAATCATGGAATCCTTATCACATTCATAAATAGAGCAGATGTATGGATACATTATCATATATACATAATCATATGTATTGATATGTATATTATGTGTATCCCATCCCATTTTGCAATATGCCAAAGTATCTATTATTATCTCTTTGTGTGTTTGCATGTGGCTTAACACTCATTTATTTTTCTGAGACAGTGTGTAATGGAGACTAGGCTGATTCCAACCAAGTTTGCTGTGTAGCCAAGGCTGGCCTTGCATTCCTGATCCTCCTGTTTCCACTTCCTAAGTGCTGGAATTATTGATCTGCACCCTCATCCCTGGTGTAGTTGCATTCTAATTTATTTTAATTAATTACTTTATTTATTTACATCTCAAATGTTGCTTTTCTTTCTCCTGGTCCCTCCTCCAAGTTTCACTCCCATTGTTCTTCACCCTTTCCTGCCCCCCTTTGTCCCTGAAAGGGTGCTCCCCCATCCCTAGGCATCTCCTTTCCCTGAGCCATCAAGTCTCTACAGGATTAGGAGCAGCCTAGCTCACTGAGGCCAGACAAGGTAGTCTTCTGCTACATCTGTGCCAGGGGCCTCAGACCAGCCCTAGTATGCTCTTTGGTTGATGGCTTAGTCTCTGGAAGCTCCCAGGGGTCCTGGTTAGTTGATAGTGTTGGTCTCAGAAGAGGGCTTGGGTCTTAAGAGACCAGATCTACATAGGCAAGACTTTACAGAGATTGAATTTGAGTCCCAGGCTTTCAGACTCTCCAGTTTATCCCAACTATAGATGAGCAGGCTTTAAGCCAGGCACTTGGAGTGACTTCAGTGCTGAGTCATGGCTCCTAGGCTGGTTTGCATAAGATAACTGTCTGAACACATTTCATGACGATTGATGAAATTTTAGTAGCAACAGCAACCATAAGATACTGGTGATAGTGAGCATGTCTACAGTCATGTGTTTATACACCTTTTTAAGTGCTTTACTCAGTGTTCAGTTCCTTACCTGTAGCTCAGAGAAGCCACATTATAGCAGGAGATGATTTAGGCTCTTTGAGGTTGAGATGGCACAGGGTAAGTGCTGGAACTTAGCTCTTCTGATTCTAATCCAAGGCTCTTTCCTTAAACCACAGAATTCCTGTTTGGAGGAGGGTCTATTTATATATTGCTAATAAGCCTGTTGCCCTGCAGACTTCCAGGAAAAAGGCTTGTCCTTTCTTCAAGTGCCTTTGATTGTAAGAGGCATAAAAAGTAGTCATTCATTCACCGTGTTCGATTGCACAACCGATACTTAGAGCATCCAAGAACCTCGGTAAATTACTTAAAAGGCATTAATTTAGTATAATGTATTTGTTATCTGTGCTTGGAACACAAGACTAAACAACACATTACAGACAAACAGAAGGGATTAAATCACATTGGGCAATTGGGTGCCTTGACCAAAATGATGATAGTGAACTGGGCCTTGAAGAATGAGTAGCAGGGTGTATTCAGAGAGAGAAGTAAGGATGACTATTCTGGGAGACACAACTGAGGCAGTAGTGTCCATGGGAACAGTAAATAATGACATGTACGAATAGCATGCAATATAGGGGACAAAATAATGAGAATGGATGCTAGAACTGTAAACAGACCAAATTGCATGGGGGTGGGGCTCAATTCCGTGTTTAACAGCTACTGTATTTGGTCTGGCCTGCAGGGGAATGAATACTAATGACAATAGGGAGGTTAGCTTAGAACAGGCGAGAGACTGGAGGCCATATTAACAGTGAACAGAGGGGATGATGCCCCAAATGGGTTGTCAGCGTTGAGACTTAAGGATGGATTGCAATGTAGACATTTCAGTAAGAGTTTAGATGTACACATTTCTTTTTCTGACACACACACCCACCCACCCACCCCCCCACACACACCCACACACACACACACTCCTTTTTCTGACATGTATGCCTGTGTGTAGACCGTGTCCCTCTCCCTCCCTCTCCCTCCCTCTCCCTTTCCCTCTCTCTCTTCCCCTCCCTCTCCTCTTCCCCTCCCTCCCCTTACTTCCCCCTCCTTCCCTCTCCCTCTCCTCCCTCCTGTTGTATTGGCTTCTGTACATTCATCTTAGCTCTCTGTCAGTCTGGGTCAGACAAGGATTTACTTTCCTATCTTCCAAAACAGGAGGAGAAGTGAGCAGGCTGAGATCTTTATGAATCTTTTCCGTATGGTTTGATCTCTGACAATCTCAGGGGATCTTTCTGTCTTGAGAAATGCTGAAAGCAAACATTTTTCAAGACGTGGATGCCCTGGTTACAGTTGTGAACCTCAAATGCCCTCTCATGTGTTCAGAACTATCTGAAAGCCTGCCTACTAAGTGCTTTGGGGAATCATCCTCAGCCAAACGGTGACCCTTAGTAGGCCAACATCTTCCCTCTACATTCCAGACCTCCCACAGAAAGCAGAGGACAATTTAGATATGAGAAATGGGACTTTAGGGTTTGTGTCAATCCCATACTTTTTCTGGAATATTCTTTCCTTTTATTTGTCTAGTGATTGAGGGTAACTCCATCTGGCTTTATAGGGAAATGTAGAGTCCAAATTTATTGAGGAAAATAAATCAATAAATGTACATTGTTTTCCCTTTAAATTAAATATTTTTTTATGTTGCACAACAGGTTTATATTTAATCTCAGAAGTAAAGTGAGCTTTTTCACCTTACTTAGACTTTCTCAGTCCTGCTTCCCTCACTGAGGTGGCAGTATGGGGACAGATCCCCTTCACAGCCACACAGACTGAAGGCTTTTGTGTACACGTCAGTATATTTCCCTGAAAAGGCCAATCTAATTGGCTACATTCTGGATTCACCACATAGGCAATCTCGACTACCATCCCTGTGTGAACATACATTTTTAGCAGTGGATACATCACGTGTGAAAGACACGTGCCACTAGTGTTAAGCCCAGGCCAAAAAATAGATTAGCAAGTGGCTAATCTTTAAAGTACCTTTAGACAGAATGGTTACCTTATGTAAATGATAACAGCTATCAAAACCATCAGATGAAAAATGGTTTTTAAGTTTTTCTTGATTCTCATGCCTCTTTTTTAAATAGGCCTTGGTGTTAAAAATGGAATTAGGAGTCTAGGGAGATGGCTCAGTGGGTAAAAGCATTTGCCATCCAGGCATGAAGACCAGAGTTTGAATTTCCATGTAAAACTGGACATTTAACATGAATATATTTAGTCCCAGTGTTTATAAAGGGAGACAAGAGAATCTCTGAGAGATATCAGACAAACTAGCCTAGTAAACATAGTAGAAAAGAAACCCAGAAAAAGCAAAGCAAAGCAAAACAAACAAACCCCAAACCAAACCAAACCAAACCAAACCAAACCAAACCAAACCAAACCAAACCAAAAAACCCTGCCTCAAATAAAGTAGATAGCCAGGGTATCTGAGTGTATTAGTCAGGGTTCTCTAGAGTCAGACATTTATGGAATGTCTCTATATATTAAGGAAAATTATTGGTATGACTGCAGTCCGACTAACCCAACAACAGGCAGCTGTGAATGGGAAGTCCAGGAATCTAGTAGTTGTTCAATCCCACAAGGTGTTTCAGCTGGTCGTCTGTCTAAGCTGGAATCCTGAAGAAGTAGGTTCCAACAGATGTGCCGGCAAGTAAGTGCATGCAAATGGAGAGAAAAAGCAGCCTTCCTTTTTTCCATTGTCCTTATGGAGACCTCCGACTGAAGGTCTGGTCCACAGTAAAGATGTGCACCACCACACCCGGATCTAAGCTGTTCATTACTTGGAACCTGCTCTGTTCCAGGCTGGCCTTGAACTCAGAGATCTGCTTGCCTCTGCTTGCCTCTGTCTCATGGAATTAGAGGCATGTGCCACCTTGTCTAAGCTTTTCATGGCCACTATCCCTCAAGATCTGGATCAAAAGTGTACATCATCCCATGTCAAGAACTGTATCAATAGCCTGTGTCTTCTAGCCTTACGATCTGGATCACAGGCATGCCTCCATTTCTGGATTGTAGTTCATTCCAGATGTAGTCAAGTTGACAACTGGGAATAGCCATCACACTGAGGCTGCCCTTTGACCCTCATGCATGCTATAGTATGTGGAATCTTTATTCACAAAATTGTGAACATATGTGTACATAGAATCATATAACCATTTACCCTTCTAAGACTTTTTAAAAATAGCAAACAAGGAAACAAACCTTTTTCTTCTTAAGCTTGTTACCAAAGGTAGGCCTCAACTTTACGGTTTCTGCCTTAGTTTTGAAAGACTAACCTGGAAAAATCTTTATGTCCTGACTTTATAAACCATTATCAGCAAGCTTCCTGGATCAGAGATGATTTCCAGAAAAAGCGATCTTTTTTCTTTTTAAACAAATGACTGATGTAGGTACAAATTCAACTTATAGATAGAAAGTCCAACCTATCTAGATGACTTTTAAAAGAAGGCATTCAATCATGCACTTTTAGACATTTAGCAAGATTCTTCTTGGCCAATCAAATGGCCATGCAACAAATATTTTTGGGGAGCCTGTGACACACCGTTAGGTGCTGGTGAACAAGGCCCAGTGCGATACCTCCAGTTTGACTGATTTTTTTTTTTTATTTGTACAGTACAAAATTAAATGTTGTTTGTTGTTGTCTGAAGCTGAGTAATTTCTATTATCATTTGAGAGAGAGAGAAATAGAGAAATGACCAAACTTTAAAAATTAATTACATTTGAGTGACTAGAATACCATTTTCACTGACCTAATTGCCACATAGATTGTACAATTATTTAATCTACTAGGCAATTTGTATTTCTGCAGAATTATCCCTTTTCATGCTTCATTATCCTCCAATATAGTCAAGGTATTGAATCTGTTTCATAAACAGTATTAATCTCAATTATTCAGGAGCTTTAAATAATACTCTCTTTAAACACGTTATTTGATATGCTGACCATGTTTTGGTCACATTAGGAGCATTCTGCTAAAGAACAACAAAAATTAGGTTTTAAAAGTGGTCCAGGGAGATGGCTCAGAGGGTAAAGGTGCTTGCTGCAAGGCTTGACAACTGGAGTTCAATTCCCCGGACCGGCACAGTGGAAGGAGAGAATTACCTGTCACAAGCTGTCCTCCATACATGTACCGTGGGGTGTATGTATCTACCATCCCCCATTGGTACGCAAAATAATTGAATATAATAATGCTTATTTGTACATTGATGCTTCGCAGCTAGGTTTGGCTCTAGAAAATGCCACATGACACCAGTTCAGAGCCTAAAGTTCAGCCTCACAGCTTGATTCACCTGAAACACATTTTTAAATTATGGGCTCTGCCTTGGCCAAGGTAATAGTGTCTCAAGAGGAGATTTAAACTTGCCTGTGGGACTGTAAAGCTCTTGAAAGCAGGGAGCCTCTCTGCCCTCTCCACATAGTTGCTGCTCTTTCTGTATTTGCTGGTTTGAGTTGGGTTGAGAAGAATAATAAAGCAGAATTTGAGAGTATCAGAGTTTACCTCTTTAATGTACACACTGCTATTCTGTTAAGCGTCCTTTGCCTCCTTATTTAAGGAACTTCATTTTGCAGGGAGGAGCAGTCAAGGGCAAGGGGCAGACTGAGAGGAGGAGGTGGGCTGATATTGGGATGTAAAGTGAATAAATAAATTAATTAATTAAGAAGACACTTCATTTTATTATACTTGCCTTTGATATGGAACATTTTTATGGCCTCCTGCTACGAAACCTGGCTCACTGCTTGGAGTATAGCCTCCCCTCTCTTAAAAAAAATAACTAATTAATTAACATCCCAAAGGCTGCCCCCTTGAAGTCCTCCTCTCACAGAGTCCCTCCCCTTAAGAAGTGATATTAGGGCTCCTCCACATCAGCCTGCAGCTTGCCTATGGCTGGAAGGCATCACAGACTGTCCGGGGAATGTCCAACCGCTAAGAGAAAAGAGAACCATAATTAGAAACACAGCATCACATAAAAACACAAAGGGGTCAAGATCCTCCCGTGTTCTCCTGATTGGAAAAGGGAATTGGTTTTTCTGCTAAGAAAGTAGCCTTAAACAGTCTTCCCAAGTTAAAAATCTGGAAGTTTCCCCTATGATCTCTCACTAAATCAGCATTTAGCCTCAGAAACTACTTTCTGGCCCAATTTAATCATCACAGGCAAACACCGCTTAAGATGTATGTCACCAGCTTTCTAGGTTCAACATGATACTTTTTAGAAAAAGACAAATAGTAAAAGTGTAGAATTATTCTTCACTGACCATGAAGGCCTGGGCTCCTTTCTGTTTGTGTAAATTGTGGTGTCTCACTTTAGTGCTTATAAATTAATACTGTTTATCAAGAGTATGGATGCCCTGTCTTAAATCATGGGTGATTTAAGAGTCATCAAAAAGAAACATAAACTGTCCTTAGAAACTCACATTGAACAACATCTCTATAAAACACCACAGGGAAACTCACTGAGGAAAGACAGAGGGGTCAAATTTCTGCAAAGACCTTTAACCCTTTTCTCTCTAAATTTCTCCCATGATGTGGAAAACCCTAATATTCCTGACTATCTCAACCTATACTTCCGTCATAGAGAGGCACAGGTCCAGAGTGCCATTTTCAAACTGGTGGTGACCTTGTGGAGGGTCCTGTCAGAGCTATCTGATGTGTGAGGAGTAACTAGCTACTGCTCATGTCCACTCTGGCTTCCTGCAGAGAGTGGTGGACTGCCTTGGGAACTTGCTGAGTGGCCCACGGGAATACTGGGCTTTGGAAATTGACAAATAGCAAGCAGATATTAACGGAGACTGGGGAGAGGGCAAGCTGCCAATCCTGCCAAACTTCGGTTGCTGTCAGGGAGCTGTCCTGCAGCTCCCAGGACTGCCTGTCATCTGCACTCTCTTGTCACACTGACAACAGCCCCCTGGTTGGGCTGATTGGTTGCTGGCAATAACTGATATGGAATACTGATGTGCTCACCGGCAGTTCCTTCCACTCAAAGAGACTCCTTCCCTAACCCAAACCTTGCTTTCCAAAGCCTAGCCTGCTGCCCCCGCCCCACAACCCCCACCCCAAGCCACCCCTGCACCCGGTGGGAAGGACCTGTCCTGGGAGCGATGCTCTGAGACTGTGGTGAAATTGGTCCCCGGCTGGCTGCTTTCACTCTGGCTTGCTTGCTCTCCGGAGAGTCCTGTTCCAGACTTCTCGGGGTTTTACAGCACAAACAACTGCATGCGGGCTAGAGGGGAGGCTGAAAGGACTTGTGCGTGGAGGGCTTGTTGCCTCCCATCACTTTGCTGAGGTTCGCTGTGAATTTCTTCTGTCTACCACAGACACCGAGGAAGGATCTCTTCTCCTTCTGTTGACTCTTTCTATTTTTATGGTAAGTGCTTGCCTTGAATGAGCTGTTCTGCTGCAGTGAACGGATTGCTCCCTCTCTTCCTAGCTTGGCTTAGTGACCTTCCCTTCTGCATTTCTTCCGTTCTTGTGGTCGTTTTTTTCTGGAGGGACCCAGTGAACTAAAATGCCTGGGGTCATTTGTCTGCATAGGCTGTCTTTGATTTATTTATTTCTTTGTAAGCCCGAGCCCTCCGGTTATGACAGAAATCTAAGTGCTAGCTCTCTTTGTCCTTGAAGCAGCAGCTAGGCAAATGTGTTCTCCACAGCAAACTGCAGCAGTGTGCAGGGCATCTGTGCAGGCTGGCTGATAGATTCCAGCGAGAGAGGATTCCTCAGCATCCTAAGGGGTACCCCCTCTGAACCTGGAGGGACCAGGGGTGACCTGCCACATAGCAAAGACTTCCATCTTCCCAGCTGAACACGAGCGCACACGTGTGAGTTATGTCAGAGTCTGTATGGGCAGCTGTGCTTTAAACATCTGCTGGTGGGTCCAGAATGGCCCCGTGTCTGGTGGGGTTTACAACTTGGGCAGGAACATTAGCAGCTAGAGAAATCCTGCACTGGGAAGACAAGTAGATTGCATGACCTCATCGCTTCTGAGTCTCAGGGCACCCAGTTTTGTGTTGTGGAGCTTTTTCGGAGGGTGTTGGGGAGCGACAGGGAAGAACATTGTTTTGGAGTTGACAACATAGTTTCATCTTCCTGCTGAGAGATAAAACCTCTGAAGCTATTGGGAGGGCTAGACTTTTCCAAGAGAAAATAAGCAGCTTTCCAAAAGAGACCATGTGCATGCATGACAGGTTGATTATTCCGAGGCAGGCTTATTGGTGTTCTCATTTCCCACCTGGCCTCCCAGGTTGGCTGTAAAGAACTCTGCAACTTAAAAAGTCTGTTCCTGGATGCCTTAGGGAACCCAGTGGAAACCCAGAGTATGTCTGGACTCTCACCTTGCTGAACTTGTACACTGTGGGAGTCGTTCTTTACAGGGAGCCCTTTCCTTCTTTCCTTCCTTCCTTCCTTCCTTCCTTCCTTCTTTTCTTCTTTTCTTCCTCCTTTTCTTCCTTCCTTCCTTCCTTCCTTAGCACAGAATTATGTTAGTCAAACAACAGTGCAAATGATAAGTTTCAAAGCTGTCATTCTCCTTTTATTTTTAAAAATAAGTTTTGGATTGAATATTGGTTATATTCTTGTATATGGGGATTTAAACTCTAAAGAGAGGTGCCCTCAGGTAAAATTCGATCTTCAATCCCTGTGTTTTTTTTTTTTTTTTTTGTTGTTGTTGTTTGTTTTTGTTTTGTGTGTGTGTGTGTGTGTGTGTGATAAGCAATGGGGTGACATTTCTGATTGGTCCCCTTGCTCCTTAGGAGTTTGGAGTGTGAAGTTTGGGGGCTGCCATGCTTTGTTACACTACTTATATTTCTACTGTCTGTGGATTTTTCTTAAACTAGTTCAGATGACACGTGACTTTACCCTGTTTCCTGGGTCCAAAGTAGATACATTTTGGTGTTTTGTTTGCACTTTGTATTTTGGTGATTATTATATTTTGTATGTATTATTTCTTGCATTAAAAAAATCTTGAAAGCATCTACTTAAATAGCTTGACTGTTTAGATGTTTCTAAGATCCCTCCAAATCTATTCAAGAGTAAAATGAGCAAGTGGGTTAATAATAACAGAGGGGGAGAGGTTTTTCTCACAGACTGCAGTCTGGATCCTTAAATGATGTTTGAAAGACTTCAGAGGTGCTACGGTTATAATCCTGGTGTCTATTCCTTCCTGCATGGAACCATGGTTCGTGGCAATATTGGGATGTGCCTGGCAGACTTCTCTGTTTTCAGCTCTTTACTTGGAGTAATCCCCACTCCACCTGAAAAGAATTTATTGAAGGTTTGGGGCTGGCAACTTGTGGTATTCATTGGGAATGGAAAGAGTTCGAATTAACTTAGGTTTCTTGGAAGTAGCCCCTGTGCTTCTCATACTCAGGCAGTTTTCAATACAGTTAAAAGATATCTTTCATTGTAATTAGCAGCAACTTTAGCTGTGAGCAAAGTGATCCCTTGTCTTGCTTTCTATTGTTCAATGGATTGTTTCTCTAAGTAATCAGTCATATATACATCTATATGTATATATGTGTCTATGTGTGTATGTATAGATATAAATACATATATGTATATATGCACATATGTATGCACACATATAAGAGTATATACAGATGTAATGTTTACTTTTGATATTATGGTCACATAATTTTAATAGTTGTTGCAGCATTTTGTAGGAAAATCCCTGAGATATTCTCTAGCATTCTCTAGCAAGTCATGTGTATGTGTGTGTGTGTGTGTGTGTGTGTGTGTATGTGTGTGTGTATGTGTGTGTATGTGTGTATTAAGGATCTCCCCACTTTCTGCATGTCACTTCCAGACAATGCCTTTGGGGATTGCGTTGAATCGTGGTCTCTTTGTTTCACAGCAGGCTGTCGTGTTAATTCCTTTGCAGTGTCTCTCCAGAGGAAAGTACCCCAGGAGCTGATAAAGAGCTGCACTGAGTGGAGCCTATACCCTCAGTGTGATGAACTCACCGCAACATTTTATTTGAGTGGTATTTTGCTGATGAGCGGCTACAGCACACTAAGTTATTTCAAAAGGGTCTCAAATTCCTAGACTGGAAGAGATGCAGTTATTCATTTGTTCATGCTCCTTAATTACAGCCTCCATCCAAACCTGTCTCCCACTGTTTCTTTGGGTAATATTTTAATTTGAAACCTGCCCCTTATATTGTGAACCAAGAGACTCCATTTATATTCTTTTGCTTCCTACACTCTGTCTTTCCTGCTTTGGCTCTTCATGTTTGAACACACATATGTGCATACTGAACATACATATGTGCACACTGAGCACACATGTGCACATTGAATACATATGTGTACACATTGACATACTCAGTGTCAATGGAAACTGTAGGACAACTAGAGAAGTTGCAGCTTCTCTTTAAGTAACAAAACTGCATTTGTTCAAACTATAATGTATCCAAAAATGGAGCTCTCTGCATTAATATACATATAACCTCATGGCTCTGCAGGTATTCTTGTCATTGAATCTATTTTCCATAGTTGATTACCAAGGGACCATAAATAGAATCATTTTTTCATGTTAATTAATGGGACTCTAGATCTGCCTAGGTTGGACTGCCTTCAAATTTTGACATGTTTACTGTGTGAATGCTTTTTATGTTAATCGAGAGTTTGTGAGTGATACAAAACTCATTTGATTATAAGATCCAGTCTAGCCGGGCGGTGGTGGTGCATGCCTTTAATCCCAGCACTTGGGAGGCAGAGGCAGGCGAATTTCTGTGTTCGAGACCAGTCTGGTCTACTCAGCCTGTCAGCCTGGAACTAGTTCCAGGATAGCCAGGGCTGCACAGAGAAACCCTGTCTCGAAAAACCAAACCAAACCAAACCAAACCAAACCAAACCAAATCAAACAAACAAACAAAAAAACCCGCAAGGGATTATAAGATACAGTCTGCCTTTGGAAACTACATGAGCCACATGGGGAAGTTGGCTGGATTTTTCTTTTGCCCCTTTCAATATAATTAAGCCAGTATATCCTTCTTTACCATCTTTCCATGAGCTTATTTTACAGAGTAAAGAGAGTAATGTACAACTCCCACATCAGCTTCCTAGAGCGAAGACTGTTTCTCAGCCGAGAATCAAAACCACTTCTCCCACCAGCTATGCTGATCTACTTAGAAAGGAACTCACTATTCCACTGGCAGCACAGACGGATTGTATAAAATAGGAGAGATGCTTCGTGAGCTGCGTCAGGGACTGTGTTTCAGATCTGTGTTACCCTACTGAATTTAGGACTACAGTCAGTAGATCAGCCTCCTAGGGGAGGAAAAAAACCTGTTCTCAGTAGAATAATAATCCATCCAGACTGTCATAAATGTTTATGTTGCAAGTTTTACATCTTGGGTGGTAGCAGGAGATGGCAGAACTTTGGAGAAGAACCAACTCACAGCCCCAAAATAATGCAAGATGAAAGGGGGAAATTCTTCCCTATATTTAGCATTTGATTCTCCAGCCAGACTTGTTAGTTAAGGCTGAAGAACCAAGGAATTTTTCAAACATAGGTTTTGTGGACCTTTTTGCTATTAGAAGTCTTTAGTCCTTCACTGGGTAGCTTCTGAATGGCCTTTGGGCTTGTGTCAGCTGGTAGCCTTTCTCATATATATTGTTCCTGCTGACTCTCCGTGGGGTATTCTCATACGTGGTGCCAAGGGAGCAAGTAGAGAAGATTGGAGGTCAGAGATGATCTAATCATAGAGGCATGTCTTCAGGACCTGTCTACTCTAGACCTTGCCACTGTCTGTGTGACTCAAATTCTGTATCTATTACGTTAGGCTTGGTCCAAGTCATTTCTGAAGATGCTAGCCAGCGTAGCCATGAAAATAAAAATGTGAGATGTTTCCATTTATTCATTAGTAATGAGATGGACATTCTTGCCTCATATTTGGTCTTCCTGAAGGAGGTAGGCTGCACATTCTGTGGACCCTACACCCCTACACAGTTCTCAGAACTCCCACTAGTGTGGCTATCAGAATGCCTCAGATCAGATCAGCATGGAAATAATGAGCTGTTGTAACCAGGGCTCAGGTGTGATCACTTGCTTATCCTGAGGCACTTTGGGGAACATCTGACCTTTTTTTTTTTTTTTTTCTTTTTAACAAGTTAAGGAAATAGAGCCATTTCTTGAGGTTAGAGATCCACTCGGCATCTAGGCAATGTAAAACTAGTGCAAAGCACATTTATTTATTTACTGGGAGCCCTGCTCTATTTCTGGTGTGGGACCTCTTCTACAACACCCAGCTGACATTTAACTCTGTCATTCATTGCTCACAAAACTGCTTTGTGTCAGCTAACTCATTGGTGACCATTATGTCCGGCCTCACTCAGTGCAGCTTACGTAGCTGTACCAGTCAGAGTGAGTCACACCAAGCAAATGCTTATGGTAATTTGTTCATGCTTGTATGGTTAATGCTTTTTTTATTATTGAAAATTTGATTTTCTTATGGACATTTCAAGAATTTTACAAACACTATGATTAGAGTTTTCTTATGCACTTTAATTTTAAGTGATTCTGTCTGTTTATGGATTGATTCTTCATGCATTTATGAATTTGCTTAATATACTGTGCATATACTATGCCCATCCTGTGTGCTGCACTAGACACATTACAGAAGCAGCCACATAGGGCCATCCCTTTTGCAGAGCCCTGTCTACTCAGGCTTCACATAGCTCACTCCCTTTTGATTCTTAGCCTGTGTTCTCATTGCTGTCACACCCCATTCCTGAGAGAATCCAGTTGCTTGGGCAGTTTGTACCTTTGGTTCAATCACTGAGAATTTCTTTTCATAAAGAGAAATCTTTGCTGTTATTGCAACATGCATCTTGCTGTTTTCCAAAGTGCCTGCAGCGTGTGATTTGGTTACATGACTGACTGAAAGAGATTAATTAGTGAAGTTGGTTAATTGCTGTTGCCATGTGGTGACATGACAATCCCATTCTTTGGAAAACCTCACCTGTTCCCTAGGATTCTAAGTTGACAGCTTGGGTGGGGCAGCACCCTAAATCTCTTTGCTTTTGTAAACCGCACTCACCATAATGCTCAGTGTTTGCTTCCTTGCTTGTCTTGTTCTGACGCAGACATGGGATGTTCCCAAACAATTTACAGTGCTTAGAAATGTTAACGGTTCTGACTTGCCTCCGTACCTTTGCACATGCTCTGCCTTCTGCTTAGAATGTCTCCCTCTTTAAACAGTAAACTTTGAAGGCACATTTAGGAATCGTCTCCCAGAAATCCTTTAGATGCCACCCTTATTGAGTCCTACTGGCCAGAACTGATCTAGCTGGCTCTCTCTTCCTCATGTATGCTCAGGACCTTACATAGTGTACCAATCTCTCCCTGTCCCTCTGCTCCCCCTTCTCCACTTTTTCCTTGAGTGCAGAGACTATACTTTCATTTCTGTATCCCAAGTCTTAGCTTAGTAACTATAGTAGGACAAATACCAAGTCCTCTGAAGAAAGGATAGGGAATAACTATCTAAAACCTGTGGCAGCATCTGCTCTATGGAGAGAAGTTAATTTATAACAGTGTGTCTGCATGGCTCACAGAGAAAAGGCTAAAGAGACAGAGAGGGAGCTGAATGTAGACTACTAGAAGTTATATGGAAAAAAAATCCTCAAAATGCCTTTGCTTCCATAGGAATTTAACTAATGTATATGATAAGGAAATATTGAGTGATCTCCATAGGCAAAACCATTGCTTTAGGTGCCAAGAAGTGAAACAAACAAAGTGTATAACCCTTGTCCTTGAAAAGGTTGTAAACAAGTAATGGGCAGCCTGATGTATAACTCATCTAGCTTGGAAGTAGACTGTCATAAATAGAACAAGTAGGTCATGACTTGCAGATATGGCAGAAGAGAGGGGATTCCAGACAAGGAGTGAGTGGAACAAAACTTTAGGCACCTGAGGGAGTATATCAATAATCAATGGTTTTTGAAAGAGTCAGAAAGGGGTTAGTCTTAGAGTGGGGGCAATGGAAGCAGTACTGGTAGGTCTAAACTTTTATTACTTTTGCCTGATCAAAGTTTGGAAAGAGTCCATTGTGGATGCTTTTGAAATATTTCCTTAGGTTGACTTATAGCCAAAGCCTTCATTCATCAGAGATGGCCATAGTTCCTAAGAGGTACATTTTCACCCATTCCTTTTGTCTTGGGGTACACTGTGGCAGTCAAAGTCTTCACAAAGAGTCAGGCTTGGTAGCCCAGGTATGTTATTTCATCCAACCAAGCCTTAGGCAGGAGGATCACAAGTATAAGACCTGCCTGGGATATAGAGTGAGTTTAAGGCGAGCCTGGGCAACCTAGTGAGACCCTGTCTCAAAATAAAAAAGCAAGAAGAACACTATAGATATAGTTTAGTATCAGAGGGTATATGATGCTCTTTGGGCCCAAGTTCCAATACTGCAAGATAAAAATCATGGCAAAGAACTAAGCCAAAAAAAAAAAATCTAACCTAAATCAATCATTTAAGACCTAGAGAGAATTTTGGATTGAGATCATTGGGATGGTCATTAACAAACCATCTAGCATATGAGAAACTTCATGGGTCCATTGGCATTTTATTGCTAATAACACAGTTGTGTTTCTTTTCCTTTGGCAATTAACTTTCAGCTTTTACAAGGGATATGATTACTTTGTGAACCAGTGGGGTATGCATGCATAAGCTAGTTTTTCATGTAGGTAAAAAAGTGGCTTAGAAAATTGTATTCATAATGGATTTAGTTCATCCCCTGAGCATGATTTCTGTCATGCTGTTTCCCTCCCTTTCCCAAAAGCAGTCAGTGAATATGTTTTTAGGGTATGATCGATGGGAGAGTCTTAATACTTTGGAATTGTATCTGGTCAGATGATGCTCTTCCTTGGAAATTAATCTTAACTCATTAAAGAATTTGGAGCAATATGTGTAAATACGTTGGCTAGACCATGAGAGCAAACACATTTTGTTTGTAGAGTAAAATGAAGCAGAGAAGTTCATTTCTTCAGTCCTCTGTTCTTTCAGTCCACCAGTGAGTAGTCTTTGAACATTTAACTGTGTTCTGGGCAAAAGAAGCAACCATGAAAACCATCAATATTCTGTCTTCAGAAGTGAGCATCTGAAGGGAGTGGTAGCAAGGAACAGAAAAGGTCTTTAGCAAAAACGAAGTTGGTCAGAGGGGTGTTAGTACAACGGATGGAAAGAAAATGGATGTGTTTGCCATGGCTTCCGTGCTTGGTTTTCCTTCGTGTTTTTCCTTTGTGTACTATCTTAACTGGATTCTCATGGCTGTGACAAACATACCCAAAGGAAATAAGTTGGGGGAGACATGGTTCCATTTGACTCATGGTTTCAGAGGTTTCCAGCTCCAGTGCTGTGAGGCTGAAGCAAGACAGTACAGCACGATAGAGCAGGCACAAAGGAGGACAGCAGCTGATCTCACAAGCAAACAAGACAGAAAGGAAGTGTTCATGGCCAAACTGACCCCTCAGAGATGCTCCTAGTGTTGTGCTTGCTCTGAGGAAATGCCATACCAGATAGAACATCTAGTATGAACTCAGCAGTGGGTTTGCCTATTGATGAAGCTCAGTTGTCTATCAATGACTGAATCCACTAAGCCGACAGTGAACCTTCAACTCATGAGACTCTTGGAAAACACCTCATACACAAATTGTATTTTGTGTTTGGTTTGTTCTTAGTTTGTTGCTTTTCTTAATTTACATTTTATTTCTGACTAATCCTTCAGAGTCTTGTGGGGTTCCCCCCCGCCCCCCGTTGAACAATGAGACTATTCTGTATCTAGATTATAACAATAAAGCTGTTTCATTCTTAAAATGGTTAAAAGAGAAAGTGCTGTGTACTTCAAAGCTCATGTAAAGCCAGATTCGGATGAAAATAGAAATGGGTTTTCTCTTTGCTTGAGTTTGAGAAGATCAATTTTGTGAGTTGTCCTGGAAGAACTGGGGAGCTGTGATCATAGGAGCTACAGTCCTTGAGAGGGCAGATAACCTTCGATGTAACACAGACCACTTAGAGAAGGGAATGAGAAGGACTAGAAAATGAACCTGCAGGAAACTTAACAAAGAATTTCTACACATGGGAAGGGAGCAAGGGCAGAAAGGGTCATAATTAAGGGGGTGAGATGTGTGGTGTGTCAGTGAGCAACATTTACAGCAACAGGTTCTGCTGACTGGAACATCTGGGCAAGTTGATTAATGGAAATGATGCTTAATACGTCTGGAGCTGTGAAGCTCTCATTCTATCTTCTGTGTGATCTTTAATTCAGCATCCATATTTTTAATTCAGCATCCATATTTTACTCTACTCCAAGAATGCTTTCAGTCAAGAGTTTTTCCATTGCTTTTAAAGAATTAAGATTTAAAAGAAAACCTAGTAGTGGAGAGCTCAGGCTTTAGCAATGATAGTCTGTTCCCACTCTGGCTCTGTCACTCACCTTTGGATCTTGGGCAAGTGGCTCAGTTTCTTCATGCACTATTGTCATCAGTTATAAGAATGGGCATAACTGGGAATGTGGACTTTCTAGTATTTAGCAGAGATAAATGAGATGATAGTGCTTAGCACAGTGCCTGCAACTAGTGACTGACATCATTTCTTTTCCTGCTATTGGAATTAAATACTGATTAACGCAGTTTAAGAGAGAGGGGGATTACTTGGGCTCAGAGTTCCAGGTTGCAGGAGCACAGCAACCGATCTCATGGAATCTGGGAAGCAAACAAGACAGAAAGGACGCGTTAATATAACGGATGGTGGGGAAGCCTGTCATATGTGAGAGGGGGCTGGTCACATCGCACTTGTAGTCAAGAGTCAGAGGGTGACAAATTCGTGCTTTGCTCAGCCTGTCTTGCCAAGTTGATACAGTCCAGGGTCCCATGCCTATAGTTAAGATGGCTCCTCCCACCTTGATATATAATCAAGTCATTGCCCACAGACTTGATCTCATGTCCCTGACACTCTCCTGTCTGTCAAGTTCACAACACCATCACAGTTCCTCTACCCAGCAACTGCTGGTTTGTTCTCATTATGTGTTTCTGTAGCGCTAGGTGTATGTAGTTCTCTTACATATGTGTCTGTATATTCCTGCTTAATGGAATGTTCTTATAATATAGTTATTATATTATAACTCATTCTTCATGTTTGTAGTTAATGGTGAAATACTGAAGCTTTTTTGCGAGGTCTCTCTCTTTTATTGAAAAATAGATTTCTTTCATACAATATATTCTGATTGATTTTTCCTCTCCCAACTCTTATAAGATCCTTCTTACCTCACTCCCATCTGTATTTACAACATTTTGATCTCTCTTTAGAAAAAAAGCATAGATCTAAAGAATAATAAAAAAATAAGATAAGATGGGCATGGTGACACACACTTTTAATCCTAGTGCTAGGGAGGCAGAGGTGGGCAGAGCTCTGTGAGTTCAAGGCCAGCCTGGTCTACAGAGTGACTTCTAGGAAAACCAGAGCTATATGGAGAGACCCTGTCTCAAAAGACAAACAAATAAATAAACAAACTCAAAGACAAAACCAAAAACCCAATTAGGAATAGGACAACGCAAACAGAAGAGCCAAAGAAAAAGCACAAGAAACATATGTAGTTGCAGAAACATGTAGCCATATGTTTTTCTACCTGGCTTCGGTTTCCTGAAATAATGACTCTGAGACCTTATTATTCTTTACAAATACCTAGGCCATAAGCATTGGCTCTGTTCCCTGGATAGCTCATAATGTAATAACCCATTTATCCTATTTTATGTGAGTCACATGGCTGGTTACCTCTGCTCAGGTTCCATGTGTCTATCTGCCCTCCTTTGGTTTCCCCAGGGTGAATTACTATGCTCTCTCTAACTCTCTGAATTTCATTCTTTATACTGAAACTCCCACCTATTACTCACTGCCTTTTCCTTATTGGACACAGACTTTTTTTATTAACAGGTAACACATCCATACAATACGTAAGAGATTTTTTTTTTCTATAGAGGCACATACATGGAACACACAGGAATCCCATACAAACATAAAAATGGAAGCTGTAATTTAATATACAAAGAATTTGTATGGGAAAGAAAGAGAGAAAGGAAGGAAGGAAGGAAGGAAGGAAGGAAGGAAGGGAGGGAGGGAGGGAGGGAGGAAGGAAAAAAGGGAGGAGGGAAGGAGGGGAGGAAGGAAGGAAAGAAGAAAAAACAGAAAGAGAGAAAGAAAGAAATGCCTTGGTAAAATATTATGAGAAATAACCTCCAAAGATGTCCCTGGGTTTGTTTTGTGTTGGCCATCTATCTACTGCCGGGCATGGAGCCTGACCTTAAGAGTGGTTTGTATACCTGGTGAGACTCTATTGGAGAAAAGCAATTTCTCCTTTGCTAACTGTTATCAGTTGGAGATAGCTTCTGAGTTAGAGATAGGGAATGTGTCCACTTCTCCTTAAAGCTCTGGGACCTCATCTGGCTCAGACCCATGAAACCTAGTGTATGCTGCCACAGTCTCTCTGAGTTCGTATGTGCATTGTTTCTTCTGTGTCTAGGAAATCTTGTTTCGCTGGTGGTCTACTTCTCCTCTGTCTCATACAATCTTTCTGCCTCCTCTTCTATAGGGTTTCCTGAATCTGGAGGGGTTTAGCAGGTTTTTCTTTTTTAAAAAAAATATTTTAGTCCAGAAGATTGGAATACACAAACTACAATCCACAAACCACATGAAACTGAAGAAGAAAGAAGACCAATGTGTGGATACTTTGTTCCTTCTTAAAAGGGGGAAGAAAATAACCATGGAAGGAGTTGCAGAGACTAACTATGGAGCAGAGACTGAAGGAAGGACAACCCAGAGACTGCTTCATCTGGGAATCCTTCCCATATTCAATCATCAAATCCAAACACTATTGTGGATGTCAGCAAGTGCTGGCTGACAGGAGCCTGATATAGCTGTCTCCTGAGAGGCTTTGCCAGTGCCTGGCTAATACAGAAGTAGAGGCTCACAGCCATCCATTGGATTGAGTACAGGGTCCCCAATGAAGGAGCTAGAGAAAGGACCCAAGGAACTGAAGGGTTTGCAGTCCCTTAGGAGGAAAAACAATATGAACTAAATAGTACCCTCAGAGCTCCCAGGGACTAAACTACCAACCAAAGAGTACACATGGTGGGACTCATGGCTCCAGCAGCATGTGTATAGCAGAAGATGGCCAAATCAGTCATCAATGGGAGGAGAGGCCCTTGGCCCTGTGAAGGTTCTATGCCCTAGTGTAAGGGAATGTCAGGGCCAGTAAGCAGGAGAGGGTGGGGTGGTGAGCAGGCAGAGGGGGGAGGGAACAGGGGTTTGTTTTGTTTTTGTCTTTGTTTTTCTTTTCTTTTCTTTTTCTTTCTTTTTTTTGAGGAGAACCTAGAGATATTGTATGACATGTAAATAAAGAAAACATCTAATAAAAAACATTCATATGAAAAATATTAAAGGGTACATGTTTGATTCCACAAGTTGATTCTCTCTATTTTGTGATTTATCTTTGATACTGTTTCTAGTGTTTATAACATAAATATTTTTCTAGAGAAGAATTACCACATTACAGACAAGACATGAGTATATCAGTCAAGCAATGTTAAGGAAGATTTGCATCAACACAAATCTCATACAATGTTTAAAATTTTTTATCTGAGCCAGCGTTGAACCTAAATTTGCCTATGGATTAAAGTGCCCAAGTTGCGATTAGAGAATTGCTACTTGATAATGAACAGGGGATTGGAAAACCAAGGGAGATGTAGGTCATGCAGCAGAGGTGCCTCAGCATCCTGCATGCCCAATATGTTGAATGTACCACACTAAGTTAGCTAATTCATTGATGCACTTGAGAGCTGTACTGGCTTGTGTGCAGTTATCTCACAGAATGAGTGTAATTGCTTTACTCTGGTAGCCATGTTAAATAGACTCTATCAGATCTATATAAATGGTCTCTACCTTGTTGAGCAACCTGGTGCACAAACAGGCTATACTTGAATGTGACTTTAAGCAGTTCAAGAGCCTGAGCATCTTCACCAGATAACAATCAAGGGCCCAATATTCTGAGAAGTTGGGGGCTCCGTGACACTGATAGGGGAGAGGCACAACTGTGAGGTACAGAAAAGGACCCGCAGGCTTTGGTCTTAAAATCTGAGTGTGGGGAAAGGGAATTTAATTTGAAAAGTCATGGATTGCTTAGCTTTCCATTTGACTCCTTTTACCTAAAAACAAGAAAGGTTACTTTTTTCTTTTAATAAAAAGTTATAAAGTTTCCAGAGAGACGATTCTTCCCTTATGTGGGAAGGCACCTCTGTGTGGAAGTTATACAGCTCCAAGTCTTAAGTGTATTCTTGTAACAAGTGTGTTATGCTATGCCACAAAACTGAAAATATGTTTGAGAAAATGTTTTATGGTGTCCCTCTGGTCAGATCCCGACCTTAGGGTGGCTTGTATAGATATAAATTTCAGTTGTGAAAACTGGTAGTGAGATCCTTGTCCATAGACTTCCCCAGACACTATGGACTGGGTATATTTCTTCAGCACAAGAAAAGTAGGGAATCCAAACAGAACATGAACAAAGGCTGTTCTCTTGGTCCTGAGACCAGGGCTCTAGTTTGGCACATGTCATTATTTTCTAGTTAGCTGTACAGTAAACCATGGGTGCTCCTCTCTCACCATGTGAGCTCATTCTTAACCACATCTGGTGCTGTCATCCTAAGGCTCAAAGTCGACCTTTTAGTTACTATAACAGGTGAGAGATGAGATGGACTCCTCCAGTTTATGCAGCCTCCTGTTTCCTCTTAGTTGACACTAACTGCTCTCTTATTTTGTGCAGTTTCATAAGGCTGGAGAACTGGCCCATGGGTTCAGTGGGTCCAGTTCCCAGCACCCACATCGCAGGGCTCACTGGTGCTTCTAACTACAACCACAGGAGAGAAGCAAAACCCTCCTCTGGCTTCTGTAGGCACCTGCACCCATGTGCACATAACACTCATACAGATGCAAGTACATACATAAATAATAAAAGCAATCTTTAAAAGCTGCATTTAGATTGCTTGTATTTATTTTATAGTGTGGTTAGAATAGGTGTGTATGAGTGTGCATGCACATACATATATCCCACACATAAAGATATGCACATAAGCATTTGCATACATATAACTGCAGTCTGGGGTATAGACCTGAGATAGCCCTCACTTTTGTTCAGTTTTTATTTGTACTTACTTTGTATTGTAGACATTTCCTACAGTGTCTGGGATGGTCTACAGACATGTTTTCCCCGTCGATTTTTCCATATGTAGTCTGATATGCTTTCCTCTCTTGTCCCCTCCTCTGCAGACTGTAGTAGTCTCTTCGAAACAGAGACCATTCTTTTTTTTTTAAATGTACATTTTTTATTGGATACTTTCTTTATTTACATTTCAAATGTTATCCCCTTTCCTGCTCCTCCCGAAACTCCCATCCCATCCTCCCTCCCCCTGCTTCTATGAGGGTATTCACCCACCCACCCACCCACTTCCACCTCCCAGTCCTTGATTCTCCTACACTGGGGCATCTATCAAGCCTTTATAGGACCAAGGACCTCTCCTCCCACTGATGCATGACAAGGCCATCCTCTGCAGTGTGTGCAGTTGGAGCCATGTGTACTCCTTAGTTAATTGCTTAGTTACAGGGACCATTTTTATGTTCATTTCAGTTCTTTATCTATAACCCAACATCTGGTCTGGCACAAAACAGGAGTTCAAAACATTGATCATTGAATGAAACAAAAAAAAATGGGTTTTGATTTCTCTTATTTCTGTTTTCTTGCTGTTCTGTGGGTTACATGCTTCTGTTTCCATTTCGGAAATGCTTTTGAACACTCTAAATGATTATACCTTGTGTTCTTAGCAGTTTGGTTTTATGCGATAGACTATAGTGTATTTGTGACTTTTCTTTAAAAATAGGTGATTTTTGGAGGGAAGTTCTGTTTCCTTTATGGGTGTAAAGAAAGCATGAACAATAGGGTAAAATTACAATGTGTTTGTGTGTGTGTGTGTGTGTGTGTGTGTGTGTGTGTATTTCTATGGATATCACTGTCTACATACATAATAATTTGTAGCCATGCATAATGACAGAGTAAAAATAGACCAAAGGTAAAGAACATGTTTGGAGCAAAATGAAATGAAGAACTGTGAGAATGAACTAAGCATAAGATACAGGGGCCATGATTTTGGCTTGAAGCTCTTAGAAGGTGGGAGGAAATTGCTGTTAGAAGCAAAGATGAATCAGTGGTTTAGGATGACTGTAGTTGCTCTTGGCACCAAGATGAAGCTTCTCCCAGGAGTCTTCATAAAGAGCACAGTCTGTTTTGTTATGAAAGTCAGCAAAGCCAGTGGTGCTAGCTCTTTTAAAATCCACTGTGTTAACTGCAAGGCCCTACAAGTTTTATGAAAGCAATAGTCAAAGGTACCTTTGTGTACCAGATCTCTGATGATCAGACCTGACTCAGGCATACGAAATGCACATGGATTATGTCCCTTTTAAGCTGCCTTCCCTATGTGCTGATTTCTCAGCTAAGACTTTGGGAGTCATTGACATTGAACTTAAGGCCAGGAGAGACTGGTTGGCAGGTAACCACAATTGCTATTCCAGAGGAACTGGAATTATGGAATTCCTCTATTTTTATTTATGCTAAAACTATACAAAATATAGGACTGTTTATGGCTATTTAGTATGTGTCTATAAGCATTTTGAAACACTCCTCCCACCCTCTGGCTCATGCAGCCTTTCTACCTCTTCATCCATGATGAGAGCCTTGGTGATGATGCACAAGATCAATTCAGCAAAATTTCCACATAATTCCAGATAATGGATTACAGTTAAGTGATAGTCTCAGAAGAGACTTTGAACTTTGGATTTTTAATGTTTTTGAGACTGCATAGACTATGGGGATTTTGGAAGTTGGACTAAATATAATTTTTTTATTATACTATGGCTAGGTATGGCCCCTATAGACTGTGTGTTTGAACAAGCTTATGGGGTCCGGGAGTGGAATGTGATGGTTTATATACACTTGGTCCAGGAAGTGGCACCATTAGAAGGTGTGACCCTGTTGGAGTAGGTGTGGCCTTATTGGAGTGGGTATGGCACCATGGGTGTGGGCTTTAAGACCCTCATCCTAGCTGCCTGGAGGTCAGTATTCTGCTAGCAGCCTTCAGAAGAAGATGTAGAATTCTCAGCTCCTCCTGCACCATGCCTGTCTCGATGCTGCCATGTTCCTGCCTTAATAATAATGATCTAAACCTCTGAACCTGTAAGCCAGCCCCAGTTAAATGTTGTCCTATAAGAGTTGTCTTGGTCATGGTGTCTGTTCACAGCAGTAAAACACTAATGAAGACAGGTGCATTCCAGGACCCACCTTTTATTGAGGAGCTCTTGACAGTTGATGGCTATTGGGGGAGTAAGGCTCATTCTGCTTTGAATGTGTAGTCACAGGTGGTGGATTTCCCATGACCCAGTGGGTGGCCCCATACTTATGCACACATGGTAGCACCAGTTGGAAAAAAGGACAGAAATTTAAGAAGGAGCTGTGTTGAGGAATTTGCAAGGGGTTAATGGATGAAAATGTTCATATTTCCTTGTATATACATATAAAATTCTCGAGAATAAAGAAGAAAATTAAAAAGGAGACTTTCTGGCAACTTAGGTCCTGAGTGCAGGCAATGTGAGGTCATTTAAAGGGAGACTTGTTCCATCAGTGTCAAGTGAAAGCTGAGATTATAATCATTTTAAATAGGATGTCTTGAGTTGCCCGACTAAAGAAGCTGGTTAGGTTACCTTTCTCTTCTCCAGTGAGAGGATGGTGAAACTAAGCAGTGAGACCATGATTATACACAGAAAATTGGATATTCTTTAGTACTCAAACGGATGATCTTCACCAGGGATGTTAAGTAGGTGTTCAGGTAGGTGTGCACAGCTACTTAGCAACAGGCTTTTAGACCGTGGTTCCCCAGATCTAAAGCATGTGCATAGACTCATTTCTCAGATGCCCATTTGCAGTCAGTCTTCCCTTCAATTAGCAAAGTAAAGCATCTCTCATCCATCCCAAATCCCACCACTGTGCATTGTGCAGGGATCTAGGAAGACTTTGAATACTAAACAGAACAGCTGCGTGAAATATTTCTTTGCAGACAAACATAGTAATATAGGCAATAAAATGCTTACAATGTAAACAACATAAAATATGCTACATTAGGGTGAAATTCTTTGGGGAAGCAGGCTAGATGTGAGTTTAAGGAGAAAAATCAGCTATAAATTTCCCCACTGAAGAAGAGAAGCATGAGATTGATACAGGATTTTAAAAATATAATATATAATATAAAACAGTTTAAAACATTTTCTTAATTTATTTTGTGCATGCATGTGTGCAAGCATATGTTCTTATGCATTTAGGCATGGACATTCCTTGGCCTGTATACTTATACTAATGATCAAATTTCATTTTTATACTAATAAGAATAATTTGGCCATGTACTTATAATACCACTGTTTATAGATCAGAGGACATCTTGTGAGAGTTGGTTCTTTCCTTTTACAATGCATATCCTGAGGTTGAACCCAGGTCATCTGGCATAGTGGCAAGATCCTTTACCCACTGAGCCATCTCTCTGGCCCAATGGTTTAGTTTTAAAGTTTACTACTTATTTATATAAAAACTATAGTCTTTGTAATCTTACAAATATGTGATCATAAGTTTTAAACTTCTTGACAGTATAACACCAAGTTTCAGGAGAAAATATGACAGTTGTTTTGTTTCTAATCTTTACATCAGATGTGTGCAACTGTGTTCACTCAACACTAATCTATCCTATGTTACACAGGAAAAAATCATGTTGCCCTGAAACTTGCTTTACCTAAAATGGAAACTGTTGATTGAAGATCGGTCAGATCTTTTAAGAAAGAGAACATAGTCTCGGAATATATCAATGTGATACTTACCACTTCTTTCTGATTCACTGTTGTCCTGTGACTGGTTCACTGGAGGCCCCCCAGCTCTGAGCCTGGCATAGAAGCCTAGTTACCTAGTTAAAGGAAAAATCATCTCCTATGGCTCATTGTGCTGCAGCTGCGTGGCTTCCTTACCACCCTTCCTGCACATCTGCCAACCTTCCCTTCCTGCACTTCTGCAAGCTCCTGCCTCACGTCTTTGTACTGCTTTTCCCTCTGTGTAGGGAAACATTACTTTTCCTCTTGCCTGACCACTTTGGGAAAACTTCCTTGACTTCACAGGAAGTTCACGAATGTACAACTACAGGAAGTTCACGAATGTACAACTCCTACACCTTGTGCTAATGCAGACCCCAGTCCCCCCTAGCATCCTGTGTACCATGTGTTTTGTCTTGCAGTGTGCTGTTGTGTTTCCTCAAGCATCTTCATCATGTCCATCTTCATTGTTTAAGGATCAGGGATTTTATATACAATGCTTCTTGCTAGGCATTCCTCAGAACTGGAAACATTTCCTGGAACATTATAGATACATAGTACATAGCCATGTATAGACCTATATTTTGCATATTTTTCATGTCAAATTCAATATTATAAGTATATTTTATTAACAAGTAGGGAGTAGATTCCAATAGAGACTCCCAAACCACCCAATTATTAGGTAATGTTGCATTCAATTTGAGTTTAAAATTCTCTTCCTTTAGCCTTATTTCTTCATGCCCTTGATATTAGTTTTAATTTAAATTTTGTTTTTCATGTTTTCTCTTGTTTGATGTTTCTTAGTTTGAAAATTATGCTCTTGATTTTGATTGGAGAACCTGTATATCTTAGACTGCCTCAAGTGTGTTTTAGAATGGATGGCAGTTTGCACAATCACGTGAGTGTTGAGCCCCTGCTGGAGGCCAGCCCAGAGGGAGAGAAGGTGTTATGAGTACTTGGTATCGTTTCTGCAACCCCTGTCCTCCCATCCACCTATGGAATACAGGCTTCCCAGAATAAGAAAAGGCAGTTTTAAGAACCACAAGATGTAACAGGATGTGAGCCCCTAAACCTTAACAGGTAGAGGCTGTTGATTATTGTTCTACTTTTTTCATAGAGTAGAGCCAAAGTAAACTTACACTAATGATCAAATTTCATTTTTATACTAATAAAAATAATTTGGCCATGTGCTTATGATACCACCATTTATAGATCAGTAACTTTTTTATTATTTTATGTTTGATGGATTTAGCATATTAGTTATTTTGAAGACTCACTTATTGAAGTATGGATGACCTACTAATGTACACAAGCTGATGAGTTTGGAGAAAAATAAATAACTATGAAACCATCACTACAATCTATGCCAGTTAGTCATAGCTCCAAAGATTTCTTTTGTGTTTTATGTGTGTGTGTGTGTGTGTGTGTGTGTGTGCGTGCATGCATGTATGCGTGTATACATGCATGTATGTGTGTGTACATGGTTTAGTACCATTTAATATAGTTCTACATTCTAACTAATATTTAAGCATACAACACAATATTTTTCTGTTGAATAATGGATTTTTAGGGTTTATTTACCTGAAACTTTTCCCCATTTGTTGGCAGCACTGATGATCCACAGAGGGAATATGAAGGGACAGTTTATGTGACGATGTGCTACATCTCTTTCTATTGTGTGCTGTTAAATTTTATTGTTAAGTTAGGAATTTATAGCAGAGGTGTGTGTATGCTTAGATGGTGGTTGCTGGTGGTGAATATTCATTTCTGGTGGTGTTGGGGGTAGTTGGGAGTGGTTTTTGCTGGTCTTGTTTAGATGGTTATTATTAACGAGTGTTCATTCCTTACAGAGTTGGCATGGTCTCTGATGGTGTTGATGGCTGTTGTTGCTAGTGGTATTGAGTTGTTAGTGTTACCATCATTATCACTATAACGCTGGTAAAGGAGGAGGAAGGGTTAACAACAGTATAAAGCTTTCTTCTCACCAATTCATAGTAAGATCTACTCTGCTACATATGTTAATCTAAGGTAGCTATTGCTTTATTAAGTAAGCCTTTCAAGAAAGCCTTAGGTTTCCAAGACATTCTGCAAGTCACACTCACTCTAGCTTTTAGCAAGTTGACTTGTTTATGCTTCTGATGGCTGCTCATGCATGCACCCTCCTTTACAATGCACTCTCCCTATAATGTGTATAGATTCCCTGTCTCTGCTAACTAAGGTATCTTCAGCTTAATCTCTTATTACCATCTCAAATCCCCCCACTGCTGAAGACCAGCTTATGTTTCCCATTGAACCTGACTGCCTTCTTAACATCTTCATACTATGTTGCATTTTTCAGGATACTTTACATACAACCTCATTGTGTCCCTGTAAGAGTTATAGGAGGTAGACAAAGGGTATTGCTATCTTTATATATCCTTTGACATTTTATGGGTTAAAAAATAGAGATGAATGTGGGATGAGTTACTCAAGGTCAGGCTAGCCCAAACAGGATTAGAACTAAAGACAATGATTCACTAACTCTCTATGCACTTATCAGCACTATTCTTGTTTGTTCTATACTCAAGGACCCCACCTCATCCTCCCTCCCAGACAGCAGCCTCCTTATACTTAATTTAACTCCTGGCTTGGATCATTATGTCCTTGATCCAGCTCTTCCTCAACCTCAAATGTCAGGGCAGCTTCTATGTATAACCTGCTTCCCTGTTCTTCTCAGTACATGACTGCACATTAGCATAATCCTAGCAGAATGCATTTGTATATTCTGATTGCCAAATAGGAAAGTCTGTAGTTCAAGAAAAGTAAAGTATGTGTTCTACATTTGCCAAGAATCTTTTGGTGGTGCCCTGGTTCCCTGAGTAATAACAGAAAGACCTTTAAAAAATGAGGTTGCTTTTCATATAACTTAACTACTCCAAGTTAGAAATCAGAGATTTTTTTAGGAAATTCATCACACTGTGAAGTCATTACAAATTAATTGTAGACCATTTTTTATTATCCCAATAATATCTGTCAATTCCATTGCACTTATATCCCTCTTTGTCTGTCTGTCCTTCCTTTCTTTCTTCCTTCCTCTTTCCCTTGCTTCCTTCCTTCCTTCCTTCTTTTTTTCTTTCTCTTTCTTTCTATTTAAAACTCTGCAAGTTCCAGGGGCAGAATGCATACGGGCCAGCAAAAACAGAGGTAACCAAGAGAGATAAACCCAGAACTTATTTCTTCATCAAAGCAAGGATGCTAGCATCTTCTATTCTATTCAAACAAGCAAGCAACATCCTGGTGTTCTCTAGATCTTTATATATTTTACTTATATAAATATAACATGATGTTAAAATGAGATTCTATCTCAGTTTTAGCTGATATCTCAGAGATCAGAAATAGTATGATAATTTCCCTTACATCAGTCAATTATCCAGAATATGGTTAGAGTGTTGCCAAAATCAGGTAGCGTCTGTCTGTCCTGTGTCTAAAGTTGAAGTTGGGGCCCTAGTGTACATTGCAGGTTTAAAGCAGGGCGCTCAGCTATCACTCTAAACCAAGTGAGTAAAGGTCATGCTGGACTTGGCATGTACTGCAGGTTAGAATCGGGGAATGTGAGGTCCTGGAGACTCATAGTTTATCTTCTGGAAATGGTGAAGAACTGGTTTCAGAACCTCCAAGCATAATAAAATTAGAGGATGCTCAAGTCCTTATACAGATGGTACAGTAGTAACATATAACTTATGCAAGTCTCCTATATATATTTAAACCATATCTAGATCATTTATAATGCCTTTTCCAGAGGTCCTGAGTTCAATTCCCAGCAGCTACATGGTGGCCCACAATCACGTGTAATGGGATCCGGTGCCCTCTTCTGGTGTGTCTGGAGACAGATATATAAATAAAAAAAAAAAAAGTACTTGGGAGAGAAAAAAAAAGATATATAATACCCCCAAGTATAAAATCATTGACATGTGAATAATTGTATGGTTTGGAGAAAAAGTACTATACATATATATACAACTTCAAAAAAACACTTTGAGCTAGGCGGTGGTGGTGCTTGCCTTTGATCCTAGTACTTGGGAGGCAGAGGCAGCCAGATCACTGTGAGATCCAGTCTAGCCTAATCTACAGACTGAGTTCGTGGACAGGTGGGGCTACACAGAGAAACCCTGTCTCAAAAAAACAAAAACAAAAACAAAGCAAAACAAAAACAACAACAATAAAACTTTGAGTGAATCTACAGAGTTGGAAATTGTTGATACTGGGACTAGAGTATGTGTCTCAAACTTGAAAACATGATAGTGAGAGACCAGAAGGGAGAGGAGCAGTGAGGTCACTACCAGCAGGCGCAAGAGGTGGTGTGGGTTTTCTAAAGGATCTGGTGGATGCTTTAGGATCACCACAAAAGGAGAACATGTCCACCACACTTCAGTGATCCATCCACATGACTGGTGGGACTAGAATGAAAATAAAGCATATGATGATCAGTTCCTTAATTATTCTGGATAAAAGTTATGACACATAAAACCATATAAGAAACAGCTCATCTGCAGGCTGCCCACTGTTGGTACATTACTGTAGAGTTCTGATTCTTTTCCTCTGTGGTCCTCTTTTTAAGCTTTTGATGGAAACCTTTAGCATTTTTATGGCCACAGTTTGTTGTGTTGCACAACCATTGCTTTTATGACTCGTGGGACTTGCACTGTAAAGTATTTTTCCTTTTTGACATTGTTTGATGAGTATGTATTAGCCATTTCATATATATATATATATATATATATATATATACATATATATACACATACACATATATGGCTAATACTCATCAAATGTATATGTATATGTATGTATGAAATATCATTTGTGGTTTAACTAAAGATCTGAAATAGTCATTAACAAGGCACCATGAGCATTAGCATATAGCCTTCCATACTTCACAGATCTATAGTATTTCATTAGCTATACAATAATTTAATTTTTATGTAGATTATAAATTTTGGTGAAAATTCATTAAGATTGTTTCATCTATTCAGTTTGAATATACAATTAAATGGTTTAAATGATCACTGATAAGTCTGGTTTTTGAAGACTATAATCAGATTCACTAGTTTTTAAATGAGAACATTCAAGAACTGTCATTTACAAATAAGACTTTTATTTAACAGATAACAACATATATGTGTATGTGTGTGAATGTATGCGTATCTTTTCCTGCAAACATAAAAGGTTTGAAGTAAAAAATTGTATGTTTACCTCTGGAAAACTCTGGACAAACTAAAAAATTTAGCATCATTAAATAATAAATAATACTGCAGCAAGCGATAAAGATCCGTTGCATATGTAAGCATCTCTTCTGCAGTAGCTACTTGGAAGACAGAATTATGGCTAATAAAGAGCAAAGTTTGATGATATGTTGAAGACAGTGAAATAATTTTTAAGCCCTGTTTAAGTAAACTCTCAGTCCTTCTTTCAGTGTTCCCAAAGTACTTAAAATATATATTATAATTATTAAACACATGTCAAAATATTTCTTATTGATTTATTTTTAAATGCACATGAACACTTACTATATGCCAGATAAGATATTACTTGGTGGGCACACAGTAGTGGATATGCTCAGTCTCGGCCCTGTGGAAATCACAGCACGTAGATGCATAAAGCCAATAGCATTGCCAAATATATATAATGCTAAAAAGTGATAATTACTCTGAATAATAAAGCAGAAGGCGGGGCTGGAGAGATGACTCAGCAGTTAAGAGAGCCGACTGCTCTTCCAAAGGTCGTGAGTTCAAATCCCAACAACCATATGGTGGCTCACAACCATCTATAATGAGATCTGGTGCCCTCTTCTGGGGTGTCTGAAGACAGCTACAGTGTATTTACATATAATAAACAAATAAATTTAAAAAAAATAAAGCAGAAGGTGTGAGAAAGAATACATGGGGAATATTCTATCATCACCATTCTAAATGGGAATCCCTCAGTGAGCATCACATGACAATCTGAAAAGTGAGTAGATATTCCTTATTTCAGTGTATGATAGTATTTCAGATGGAAGGAGCTGTGTGCGTGTGTGTGTGTGTGTGTGTGTGTGTGTGTGTGTGTGTGAAAGTCCTGTTGTAGGAAATTATATGAACAGAAGCAGAGAGGTGTAGGCATGGGCCGCTTAGTTTGGAGATTATCGGAATGTTCTGTTTACAACCGAAGTCTAGAGAGTAAGTATAAGTAGGTGAGATGCCCACAAAGTTGGAAGTGAATGGAACCCTGAGAGCATCACTAACAAGGGGCCTGACAAGACATGTCCTCTGGTGCAATAGGGGCATTAACATCATGGTAGTGACCAACTACCTATTAATTGGATTTAAATCAAGGCTCTACATGTGACATCATTGTCAAGCTAAGAACGTGTGGCTATACAGGTCATAGGATCCATGGAAGAACCTGCTATTACTATTTTGCTAAATGGATGCCATATTAAATAGATTCCTAATGACTTATCATTATACCCATAACTAAGAGTCTCTTAACCCCCATCAAAGTAACTTCTGTTTTCAGTAAGCAGTAGTTAACACAGTGGTCCACCACTGGATAAGCTGCTAAGAATAATAGAGTACAGCCAGTTGTTAAACTTTTGCACTCCATATCAACCTCGGAAATTTGTCCTTGAGTTCTACTTCTTTTGGAAAATTCTAAAAAAGGGTTTGCGTTTTTTTTCTCATTGTCACTGCAGGCTACCCAGCATCCAAGCTTCTGGATTCTCTTTGTCTCTGCCTCTGATGTAGCCAAGGAGTACTGGGATTAAAGATACACACTGCTCTCTTTTCTTCGGCTTCATTGGGGGCTCTGTGGATTCAAATTCAGGTCCTTGCCCCTTGTGCAAGTGCTTGACCCACTGAGCCCTCTCCAAGCAGCTACATTTCCTTTCTTGCATCAACTGTACCTATAATTCGTTGCCTTTGAGAACTTAGGCCAATCTAAAGAAGCAGTTCTCAACCTTCCCAATGCTGAGACCCTTTAATACAGTGTTGTAGTGACCCCAACCATAATATCACTTCATCACTATTTTATAACTATATTTTTGCTACTGTTATGAGTTATAATGTAAGTATCTGATATGTGGTGTATATGATATGGGAATCCCCTAAAGGGTTGGGGCCCACAGGTTGAGAACCACTGATCTAAGAGCAGAGAGTTATTAAACTTTTGGTGAACTCAGCTGGTGTTTCACAAATCCTCCCCCGACCCCAGTTGTACTTCAGGTGTTCTTCAGCAATGTTTTTGGTAAGTGTGACTCAGACTTTTCAAGTGCTTCCAAAGGACTCAACTTACTTTTTATATGAAGACCAACTTTGTTTTAACATAACCTTTCATTGGTTTACATAGCATTTAATTAAAAACCCATCATCACCATAGGAAGTAAAAATGGAAGAAAAAAGTTTAGGAAATCAACAGGACTAATTTTTCAAAATGGCACAATTTTAAGAAGGTAACAGAAATGAATTAGTGAATGCAAGCTATGAGTTTTCATGAGTCGTGGGCCTGACTCCTTGTGTTTTACAAGGGGGAATGGAGATTGTAGATTAAGTTGAAGTTAGATAAGACAGCAACTTTTGTTTTGAATGTGAGCAGGCTTCAGACTCATTAGCCTGTACTTTCATTTGTTTGTTTTGTTTTTTTGAGACAGGGTTTCTCTGTATAGCCCTGGCTATCCTGAAACTCATTCTGTAGACCAGGCTGGCCTTGAACTCAGAGATCCACCTGCCTCTGCCTCCAAGTGCTGGGATTAAAGGCGTGTGCCACCATTGCCTGGCTAGCCTATACTTTTATACATTAAATCAGATAGTTATAATTCTGCTTAGACTATAGCTGCTTAGAAATATTGATAGTAATACTACTCTACCATTCATTTTGAGCAAGGTATAATTTTCTGTTTAACTGGTGAAATTGTGACTGATTTCTTCTCTTTTTCCTGTATTATATTCACACTTGATGTCTTGCTGTGTGTCATATGCTTCTCCAGAACTTGAGACCTTGCATTTTCTTTCAAATATCTTTTTGCATTGCTTCTCAGTCGTCTCTTTCTCATTGGTTACTGCAACTTAATGCATACTTTAGCTTTCCTTCTCTTGGCCTCAGGACTCCTACTTTTGACCTCAGAACTCGCATGTGATGAAGCTAGTCTCCAATTTGGTTGGCAATACTAAGCTATCATCCCATCTTGGGCATTTCTGTATTTGAGCATTAGTTACTTTATAGTTTAGACCATTTGGCTTTATTCTCGGAGATGCCAAACTCTATGTTCATGACTTTGAATAAGTACTGACTCTCTCTGGGATCCGGCTTCCAAATCTTCTCAGTGAGTGTTGGCTACGACTCTCAACAGATATTTGGTAGTATCTGGAGACAGTAAGTTACCACAATCTGGTGGGTGTTTCTAGTGTTTAGTTGACAGAGGCCAATACTACTGCAAAGATTCTACAATTAGTTCCCAACTGCAAAGGCTATCTGTCTAAAATTTCAAGAGTACCCAGAGTCCCTGAACTGGGCTTTCCCTATACTACTTATGCATATTTCATTCACAAATGTAGGCTAATCATGATTAGGATATTAGGTGAATTCAACAGCCAAGCAGATCTTTAAATAGCATTACAGTGATTTTTCAATGAATTAAATAATCTAAGCAGGGGAGAATGATTTTAACCAAAACTGACTGTTCTACACTCCATCTGAGTCAGCATCCCCAAACACCAATTAAATAGAATTTGTCAAAAAAACCACATAATAGATTAAAATGTCTATTATTTAAGTAGTGTGACAATTTCCCAGTACTTCCTAGGTAGGTCTCAGAAGGAGTTATAGAGGGAGAAGGTGCAGCTATTTGATGATGGAGATCTTAAATGCTATAATTTAGCTGAAAACTATATTTAAGCAAATAGTAACTTGCAGAGATGCATATATCCTTATGATTTAAAGTAAGATGTGTCAGTGATATAAAATTGATCTCTTAATGTGCTGAACTTTACAGCCTCAGATAAATTCAAATGAGCATCAGAGCTGACAGAATTCTGTATTATCTTGAAAGAAGTGTATTTGTTTTTGAAACCCAGGGCATTGGCTGATGTTGTGGCTTGCCTACACATATTTTTGTGCAATGAAATTTGACATAAACCCAAGAGCAGGTTTCAAAAGCAATTGCATGAATCCAAACCATATTTTTTTCTAATTGTGAATTTTTAATCTCTGTCTAGAATGTTTTTTTACAGTAGAGTTAAATTATACACAATGCTAAGAGGCAGCAGAGCAAGAAAAGAGTGAGTTCTTCTTCTTAAGTTTCTTGTGGTTTGTGGGTTGTTCTTCCTGTATTCCAAACTTCTGGGCTAATAACCACTTATCAGAGAATGCATACCATGTGTGTTCTTTTGTGATTGGGTTACCTCACTCAGGATGATACTTTCATTCCTTCTTAAAAGGGGGAACCAAATACCCACAGAAGGAGTTGCAGAGATTAACTTAGGAGCAGAGACTGAAGGAAGGACAAGCTAGCCTAAATATAGCTATCTCCTGAGAGGCTCTGACAATACCTGACTAATATAAATGTAGAGGCTCACAGCCATTCATTGAACTGAGTACACGGTCCCCAATGAAGGAGTTAGAGAAAGGATCTATGGAGCTGAAGAGTTTACAGCCCCTTCGGACAAACAACAATATGAACTAACTAGTACCCTCAGAGCTCCCAGGGACCCGACTACCAACCAAGGGCTATATATATGGTGGAACTGATTGTTTTGACAACATGTGTATAGTAGAGGATTGCAAATTTGATCATCAATAGGAGGAAAGGACCTAGGCCTTGTAAAGGTTTTGTGCCCCAGTGTAGGGGAATGCCAGGGCCCATAAGTGGGAGAGGGTGGGGTGGCAGGTATGGGGAGGGGGGAGGCAACAGGAGCTTGTTCTAGTTGTTTTTGTTTGTTTGTTTTTGGAGGGGAAACTGGGAAAGGAAAAATTTACATGTAAATAAAGAAAATATCTAATTAAAAAAAAGAAAAAAGAGTGAGTTCTCTTTTAGTCTAGCTTTCTTCTCTCTTTCTCTCTGTCTCTCTCTGTCTCTCTCTGTCTCTCTCTGTCTCTCTCTGTCTCTCTCTGTCTCTCTCTCTCTCTGTCTCTGTGTCTGTCTCTCTCTCTCTCTCTCTCTCTCTCTCTCTCTCTCTCTCTCTCTCTGCCCTGCCTTCTTTGCCTCCTTGAATAGTGGAATCTTCAGTAATGGTGTCCAAATTAGAGGTCAAATCAGTCATTACATGGTGGGAAGTTGTCTTGCTCATTTCTGACCCCTGCTGCCTAGCATGTACAGTAAAATCATATCCCTGATGCAGACCTTTGGCCCTTTCTCTGCAAGCATCCCTGGCATAACTTTCCCTATTAGACACCAGGATTTGAACCTCCCCCACCCCCACCCCTGGCCTCCAATCCACTTCTTACTGTTTTTCTGTTCCTCTTTTCCAGTTCATTTTGACATGTAAAACCAGATTCATCCTTCAATCTATGAATATGTTACTCTTTGTAAAAAGAATTATTTTATTTTGTGATGGTGGTGGTGGTGGTGGTGTGTGTGTGTGTGTGTGTGTGTGTGTGTGTGTGTATGTGTATGTGTATGTGTGTGTGTGTCACACACATGTGGAACACAGGACAACATTTAGGGGAGTTGGTGCTCTCCTTCCATCTTGTTTTGAGTTAGAATATTTTGTTGTTTCTTCTGCTTTACCATATACTCCAAGCTAGCTGGCCCATAATCTTTGGACAATGTCCCAATCGCTGTATCCTCTTTCAACATAGGTGTGCTGGGATTACAGATGTGTCCTCCTATAGCTTGTTTTTCATGTTGCCTTCAGGGATCTGAACTCAGGTCATTAGGCTTATACAACAAATGCTTTTACCCACTGAGCTTCCTCCATGGACCCTCTTCATTTTTATTACCAAAGAAACGCTTCTCAAAAAGCTCATTGATAACCCCTCTTCTTTTCTTTATCATCCATGAAGAAAATAGACTTCAAGGCAAATGTCCCTCCTCTTCCCTTCCCTGGTTATTATGTCAAGAAACATATGTTGTTATGTAAAGAAAATGTACAGAACAGCAACAGTGGAATGTTTAAAAAGCATTCATTTTATTCTGTGCTGAAACAGATTTGTAGCACTACTGTCTCAAGAAAACCCAAACGCATGTCTCATAATTGAGAAAAATTTAAGTCAGTAAGGGTATCTCTAACTCACCACGTTAAAGGAAATTGAATGCTGTAGAGCTGTCAGTAGTCTCTTGCCTTGCTTTCTCTACTGCTCTGTCAATTAGTATTTCCTCCCTCAAGTAGAAGTGGTGTATAGGCAAAATGTTAGCCAGAAGTTGAGAGTCTGACCTGCTTCCTCTGTGGGGATTAACAGCAAAAATGTCCCACAAAGGATGTTGGTCTGCAATGTAGGGTTATAACATCATTTTTTTCATGTTTGTAAGGAAACTGATAAAGGTAGTTCTGATCCTTTTATTAATCTGATCTTGGTTAATCATCTTATTACTGATGAAAACCCTAGTGACTGATGCATTCATGGGACATCTTTTGTGTATCTAACTTTTTTGTTTCTCAGAGAATCTGTAGTTTTGCAGATGATTTGCCTAGTTTGGCCCTACCATGGTCATTCCACTTTTGAATAAAAGTGCAGGTGGCTGTCAGAACTGAAGGGACATTACTGTTCTAATTGGCTCCTAAATTCATTTGTGGATGCCCTGGAGGTAATTGTCAACTGCTTTATTTATAGAAATGGTTTGTGCAGTGTAGCCATGTCTAGTGAGTTGCCATATGGTCTCTTAATATGCCATCAAATGGGTAATCAAAGCTTAGAAACAAATTTTCAGGAACTAATAAAACAACTGTGATGTATAGAATGAGCTTCATTTGCGACAATAAATGTTGGTGGCTGGAGCATTGGGGGAAGCTTTGCTTTCCTTCCACTGTTTTGTAGATAAAAGTTTCTAACTGTGCTCAGTACATATAGTGCTTACATTTTTAAAACTGTAAAAGCTACCCATGCTTATTGTTAAAAATATCAGCATGGCATGGAAGAATATAAGATGACCCAGTTTGCCTTCCTGACCCCTAATGACACTCTTGGGGAGATCACACACAGGAAAGAGTAGAGAGGGAACCAGCATCTCATTATGAGGTTTAAAAATATATAATTGCATCATGAAATATATGGTGATTTAATTTGTTTTTCCAATGGATTTGTCGTACAAAGTATCCTAGGAATGTCCTAGGAAGGATCTAGGAATCCCTCACTGTTTCCAGCAATGTTGTAGCTGCGTTGTGGTTTATGGGAGCCTCCTATTGTGAAAACAAGATTGTTTCCATTGTTTCATGATATGAGCAGTGACCATGCACGTCTGTGTATTTTTTCATACACAGATTACACTGATCACTATTAATGCTTGCAAAATGGAATTGGTTAGTCAATGAGCATGTGCTGAATTTTGATGAGATCCCCAGTGACACTGACATGTCCATCATCACTGAATGAAGTGTTAATCTCCCCTCATCTGCATCAGGACCCTGTGTTCTTCTTGATGGGAAAACACTTTGTGTATTCTTTACTTTTTGTTGCTTAAATCCTACCCACACTTACCCAATAGGATCCTGTCTTAATCTATGTGTATGAGGAAACACTAGAATGCAAATATTATGAAAGAACTCCAAAGATGTGGATCTTTTGAGTGCCTAAACAAAACCAAAGCAAATAAATATTTTTCTGCATTCCAAAGCTTCTGCTTCCTTCTGGTTGAACCACAAAGTCGTCCAGATTGGATTAAGAGAACTTAGCCAGTCTGGATGCCTAGTCAGCATGTATCAGCTCTATTTTCCTTCTTTTTTTGAAAGTCCCAACCTAGCAGTGTGCATATGACAGAAAGTCTTTATTTTGAGACTTAGCAAGAGCCCTCCTATGGGTTTGTATGCACATACATGCATATACAGTCGCACATACACACACACACACAAATACACATGCATACACATGTGCAGGCACACCATAACACAATGCACACACATATGCACACATAGACACACATGCATGCACACATGCACATACATATATGTATATACCTACACATATGCAAATATACATACACATGAGCATATGCACACACATGCATACATGTATACATATGCAGGTTCACCATACATGTACACGCACACATTCATGCATACATACATACATACATGTATATACATATGCACAAATACAAACATATACACACATGTATACATGTGCTCATGTGTGCACATGTGTACATGCATACATACACACACATACAGACACCCACACACACACATGTACACCCCAAGACAGAGACATACATGAAGTATCTCTAATACAGTAGTAAAAAAACAATAGTTAGGAGGGGGAAGAAGGAAAGAAAGATCATCATCCCAGCTACTGGGAAGAGGAACAACCCTGAACCTTAAATCTGACCAGCCATAATTTAGAGCTTGACAGGCCAGGTCAAAGTGAAGAAGACTAGGTGGGAAAAGAAACTTGAACTTCCATCAGGGCCTGATGCTCCTCTCTTACTCATTCCCTCTGTGGTCTATTTGGCATTCTTGAACTTCTTTTCCCTGAGTTGCAGAATTTGTTCTATCTCTACCTTTGCAGATCTTATCACTCACTACATCCTGCTATGCTCTGTAATTTTATTTTTTCTCTTTTTGTATTAGCAACACTATCACTAACAAAATTCAATCCTGTTTTTCCCATTCAAATGTTCTTATTTTTTTAAATCATAGACTTTTACAGATGGCTCACAATACTGTAGAGACTTCATGGTGATTCTCTCTGTGCCCAGTGTCATCTGTGTTACCTGATTCTCATTATGAAAATGGTTTATCAAAAGTATAGAAATATAAATTTTTACTATATATCACATTAGTAGATTTCCAGTTAAATAATTTGTTTTAAAGTTTAAATTAATTTACATATGTGAGCAAATGCCAGGCTTGAGTTCTCTATATCAAAAACAGGAAGTCATCTATAATTAGATTATCAAAAGAAATAAATGGATTAATTTATTTCACACAAAGGTGAAAGGCAATGGCTCTTGTCATTTAAACACCAAAATATCTGCTCCTTTCCCACACCCCCATTTTCCCTTTGGCCTGTGTTTATAAGCAGGTTGGGGCACATTCTATGATTTTTATTTTTGTGTATCAGATGGAACTCTGTAAACATGGAAAAGACTTTATGGTATCTTCCTAGGCTAGAAACACATGCCACAAAGTGTTTTCAAACAATTCTATGTGAAACCATTTTTTAAGATAGTTCATTTCAGTAAGTCAATAAATTTTATTTTTTGCATAAATTTTCTTCTACTTTTGCTACCCATTAGCTGCTTGGGATAGAACTGCAGTCTCCAAAGAATTTTTAGATCTAAAAGCTGTAGTTGTCCTGTAGTTTGAAATGACTCCACAGGTAGCCATTGCAACAAAATCTTTTTGTAGAATGAGCTATTATACATGCACAGTATGTATTTGATGAGCTGGTAAGCAGTTACAGCTTACATAAACATATACTGTAGTAGAACAGTTTGCATATAGAACAGTAATTGGATTTTTCAAACAGTAGCCTACTAGTTAGACAATAGGAATAAAAATGTTATAAATTTAGTCCTGAAAAGTACCATTGAAAGATGATTTCTTTTAATATTCTTCAATATTTTCCCAAGTGCCAGTAGGTAGATTGGAGAGTTGAAAAATAACATCATCATAAAGAATATATGAGATTATTTTCAACTTATTTCTCACAACTGGGAGCTTGTTTTTGTTGTATCTAGGGTCTCATACCAGTGGTTGACTAATTACATAGACCCCATTTGGTACTTTCCATGTTTACTTTTTAATTGTTATTTTATTTGTATATGTATTTTGCACATATATATGTCTGTGCATCACATGCATGCCTGATGCTTGAGGAGACCAGAAGAAGGCATCAGATCCCCTGGGACTAGAATTACAGATGGTTGTAGACTGTCATGTGGATGCTGGGAATAGAACATGGATCCTCAGGTAGAGCAGCCAGTACTCTTAACCACTGGGTCTCCAGGTACACATAAGAACTTTTGAGGCTCTGGAATGAGAGTATGCTATGAAGAGGACTTGCCCAAATTTCAAGCTCCTCATTTAAAAGAGACAGACAGAAAGACAGACAGAGACACAGAGACATAAGGACAGACAGAGAGAGATAGAGAGAGGGAAGGAGGGAAGGAGGAAGGGGAGAAGGAGGAGAGAGGGAGGGAAGAGGGAGGAGAGAGGGAGGGAGAAGGAGAGAGAGAGAGAGAGAGAGAGAAATAAAGAGAGGGGACAGTAAGGCCCCATACTGCAAAATAAGGCTTTGGCAGATATTACATGAATGAAATAACAAATGAATGAAACTTATTAAAATTACTTCCTATGACTGTTAATATTTTCACTTTGAGAGGGTCATCTAGGAGACAAGCTTCTCCTCAAGTCTGTGGAGGATTATGTGGACTAGATTAACCCCTGGGCATGGCTGGGAAATATCATTTTGGTCAGATGGGAGGCTGAGATGGGAAGACCCACCATACCTGTGGGTACTATCATTTTGTGAGGTGGGGGCAGGGACTGGAAAAAGCAGAAAGCAAGTTGAGCCCAAGCATTCACCACTCTTCTTCTCTACTGTAAAGATGATGTAACCATCTGCATTAAGCTTCAGTTGCCATGTTTTCCTTACCATGACGCACTGTGTCCTTGAACTCCACATAGACATTTGCTCCTGTAGGCTGCTTTTGCCACAGCAGTGGCCTAGTAACTACTAAATTCACCAATTCCAAGATTCTGAAATTTCGTTAGGCATTTGAACAAGTAACAATAAAAAAGGAAGACCAAACCAGTATTACAAATTTTATATAAAATTCTAACTAAATATTCTATTTAGTTTAGATTTGTATGTTTGTGGATTTTTCTAAATATGTTTTCTTCAAATGGGCACGAAATGACTTCTGGACTTGAAAACAGTATCATATTAGCTGGTATTCTGCAGAAATGAAATTCTGGATACTGCCAACTTGTCACAGATGGGCATAAATTATCCTAAACATTCAAATGTTACATAAAGCAACATTGGCAGCTACTGAGGAATATCTTATCAATGAGGTAACCCGAGCTCTGAATGTTTTCTTCACAGAGGAAATCACTTCATGGACCAGAAAACTAAGTTGTCATAGAAACTCTCTTGCATATAATTTGTTTGGTTGAAATACTGACAGATTAAGTAGATTCATGGAGAAAGAAAGCAATTTTTGTATTTGTGCATTCTTTTATTTTAAAATGTGTTTGTTGATATCTGCTTTTAAACGGACTTCAGAAGGAATATACATTTGTATGTATGGTTATGTGTATGTGTGTGTGCATGCGTGTGTGTGTGTGTGTGTGTGTGTGTGTGTGCATTTACATGTGAATGCAATTCCTCAAGAAGATCATCTATTCTTTTTTTGAGACAAGGTCTCCCGTTGGCTTGTTGATCACCAACTACACTAAGCTTCTGGCCAGCAAATCACAGAGAGCTGCTTGTCTTTTTTTTTTTGCCTGGCTTTTTACATGGGTTCTGGTGATCAAACTCAAGCAAATTACATGCTGAACTATCCCCTCAGCCCTCAAAAAGACTTTTAATGTCACAAGAAGAGAAAGTATTCTTTTGCTAATTATCTGCATATTTCTGTTGAAAACCTTTATGAATCAAATCTGGTTCTTTCAAAATATTGTGTTTTCATATGATTTTTTTATCATTGTAATTTTTTTTTACTTTGTATTGTCAAATTAACTTCACTGGTATCATTTGCAGGCACAGGATGGAGTATGTCTCAACTGCCTGTGTATTCTACATAGCCTCTAAAGAAAACAATGCTCAGTTTGGCCACCTAGTTTATTATTATTATTATTATTATTATTATTATTATTATTATCTGGCAAACTTATGCTTATTGAAGACTAGCTGTGATCCTGGCTATGCCAGAATCTTGATTGATTTGATTTAATTTGATTCTTTAACTACTTTGAAATATATATTTTCCCACTTATTGATGTGTAACTTAAAAGAATTAGTAAATGATACTCAGAATTCCCTAATAGCATCAAGCTACCCTATACCATCCAGATAAACAGTCACACATAGCCAAAGAACTGAACAGCTCTGTCATGATAGATGAGACGGAAGAACTAAGTTCTAAGAAGAACTGGGGAATGTCCTGGCCTCACTAGCTGAGGGTCTCAGCTAGATAATTAGGCCTTGAGTAGAGCTTCAGTAACCAGCATCTCACCTTTTGTGAAAAATTGAGCACTTAAGTGTGGGCATCAATATATTACCATATACTTATCAATAATTTCATTTAGCTAATGACTTAAAACATTTGTTTATAGCTCCTTGAAATGGTGAGGTATAATTCTCAGGTCATTATCTTCATATGGTGACTAAACATTTTAAATATGGTCCTGATATGTTCACCTGTTATTTTTATTATTCTTAAAATTTCAGAAAATACTTAAATTACACAAATTACTTCATTATAGTAGCTCTTATCAAAGCCTTGTGATGTGTGTATCAGCAAGGAATTCGGACTAATCAGTAATTAGCCAGTGGGATCTAAGCATTCATAACTTAGCCAAGCTCTGGTGATGGGTGGGTTAGATACACCATCCTCATCTCTGTAATGCTTGATATGCCAGTTTATAATAGACATAGCTGAGTTTGGCAATTTGTATAACAAAATACTGTGTAGCAAAGTGAAAATCTGAATCGGAATATGAAAAATTACTAGAGAGACAGTAGTGTAGGAATATATATATATATATATATATATTATATAATATATATAGGTGGATTTTCTAAAATGTATGTTTAAAGTCAGAAGAATAAATATCTTTGAAGGTATAATTGAGAAAGAGAAATACAAGGAAAATGGTGTTTACCCACAGAAAGATCATAGAGCTCATTCATTCGATAAATAATGTTTTGATAGATGCAGCTTATGCAATGTCTACAGAAACCCAGAAGCAGCCATTAACATTGATGTATGGAACTCAACTAATCTCATTCATGGGCATGATGGCTCTCATTTCTGTTGTGCATACTTGGCATCTACTATGCTAGGCTCTGTCCATGGTACCGAAGTGTATTAGGAGCCTGGTGATTGGATGGAAATTTGTAGAGGTGATTTCTTCTGTCTAACTATACTTAATCCTAACACTGTGCTTGCATCGTTTAAAAACCTATCTGGAACATGTATTACTACTGGAATTTTCAAGGATGGGCACTCAGTAGAGGTCCCAAAACTTGCCTTGGCTAAAACTGAGTTTCTGTTATTTTCTCCATCTTATCTCCCTCCAGTCTGGCCATGCTATTGAAGATTAAATAATTCCTTTGAGACATTTATACTTTATGCATGAGATACAATTATATATACTTTTTATTTCCCTACCCAACTTCACCCGTGTCCCCCCAACATAGCCCTCTTTATTTTTTAAAAAGATATTTTCATTCATTAAATTAATTAATTAGCTTTTTGAAACATGGTCTCTCTGCACCTTGGTTATTGAGGCACTCTGTGTAGACCAGGCTGGCCCTGAACTCACTGAGATCCTGTTCTACCTCTCAAGTACTGGGGTTAAAGATATGTACCACTACATTCAGCCTTTCATTTAACTCTTAACACGACATATTCTGATTGTTTTTCCTTTTCCCCAACTCCTCCCAATCCTCTCTTATCTCCCTACCCACCCAACTTTATGATCTTTTCCTTTTTCTAAAAAATCCTTCACATAAAAGAACAAAAATGAAAGTCAAACAAACAAAAAAACTGATAAGACAAAAAAAATCACCTCCCCAAATTAAAACAATAAAAAAACCCTAAGGCCCAGGGGGTGGACCACACTCAATGAATCTTTGATGTAATACTTCCCTCATGTTCTACATATATTGATTCTACCCTTAAAATGTATTCAGAATTGCATCAATATTTGTCACCTCACTAGGATCCTCCTTCTGCCAGTGACCATCATGTCTCTGTTCTTGGTCATCTTCTTAGGTCTTGTCCCTTTTCCATGTTCTCCAAAGTCTACTGAGCACATTAGCCATAGTGCCCTTGAGAAGCCTGAGTACACCCATATTACTCGCTGTTTAGAATCCTGGGGTGGCTTGCTGCTTCAGTAGAAGCCAAGGTCCTGACACAGCAGTTTAATTGGCAAGGATGTCTGTACTGAGCCCATGTCCCTCTATTGCTCTGTGACACTTCATTCCAAATACTAGAACATTTTGGTGATTCCTGAACACACCAAATGATCTTGTTATGGGACTTTTATGCTTGTTTCTGTCTAAAGGTATCATACCATCATTATCTACAGGGGTTATTTCCACACATTCTTAAAGGCTTTCTTCAAAGATATTTTCACTAATATTCTCCCTGGTTTCCTGTAGCATGTAGCTTTGTCTACACTGCTTTTAGTTTTACTCTTAACATGTCTGTAATCTGGAAAACTGTATTTAAGTTGACTGTATTTTATGTGTTCTTATGTGTAGAGTAATTTATGGCACATAGAAGGAACTCATTAGATATTTATCAATTTACTGAATAAATAGAATCATGTTCATCAGTGAATAATTTGGGGAGAACGCCATTCCTACATCTGATGTTACCAGTGATACATCTCTCTTAGATTATTACTCATTAGAAGAGGGAAATGATTTAGAACTGGATGACTTATGGTAAGGATTCTAATACAAAACAGAGCATACTTTGGCCTTTATAGATGCAGATGTTCTAGAGGAAGCAAGGTTCCCTATTCCATTCTTGTTTTTGTTGCCCACCGCCATTTATAACAATATGTGTCCCAGGGGAGCTGAAGGCTTCTAGTGGTGTCAAGATAAGAGAGAGGTACCTGTCTCAAGTCACTGCAAGTGGGTTGAGCTACATTCCCTCCTGGGGTTTAGTTCAGGAAACAGGGTTTGGAAACATGTTCATGATAAAAATGATTCGATAAATTGCACCAGCCACTAGGGGGTGCTAAACATTCATTTCCGAGTAGGATTCAGAGTATTGGGCATGACAAGATGTCTAACCTAACTGCCTTCAGGGCATTTCCTTATATTCCTTTTTGCATTTGGGTGAAGAATTCATTTATTTAGTATTTCCAACACCCTCCCCCTTTCCATCATGATCATTGATTATGGGTATATTTGGTTCCCCACCTTTAGTCCCAGACGATATTTCATCCATTTGCCAAAGGGCAATCAATGACTCATATTGGGGAGGGTAGGCACTGGATCTTTCCAGCACTTCCCTATTGCTTAGCATATCCCCACTTTCCTAAAAAGCATAGAAGATCCAGGTGAATCAGCTAGTGTGTGTCAGAGAGGTTTTAGAAAGACGATTTTCCAAATGACTCATGCTTATGCATATAATCTCTTCTGTCCAGTTTTTAGTTTCATGCTGTTTTAGTTAGGAAAAAACACGCATGTAGTAGCAACTCACCCTTTATGTTATGTATATGTGTTTGCTGTGAAGGTAATCGGAAACCCAGCATCCGTGTGAAGATTAATACAGAAACTAGAAAAGGACAAGGGGTAGGAAATGGGGCTGGAATGACATACAGACAGATCTCTCTTCTCCAGCAGCTTGTTAGAACTTTAGTTTAAACTTGGGCCATTTTTAGTTTACGACAAAATATTCATAGCATGCATATGACAGCACATATATCTTGTTTTCTTAAAATATATTAGTTGGTGGAAATAATGGACCTATGTGTGTTGTAACAGTAATTAAAGTGAGGTTACCTGGTGCTATAGAAGTTAATTTAAAATTAAACTTAGTTGTTTCTTACATGAGTAATTGCAAGTGACTGATTGTTAGCTTTCCCTTTCCTCCCTTATGCATTCAATGGGCATAATAATTATTATCCTATAAAATTATTCCTGTATATATATACCATATACATATACATATATGTGTGTGTGTGTATACTATCACTGTATATAGGTATTGACTCAGTAAAAGTATTAAGTATGATATGTAATAATTTATAGAAGTTAGTCCATGGTATGTGAAACACATGTAAAACTTCTTGTCCTTCTAAGATAATATTTTTCTTCTTTTTTAAAATAATTTTTATTTTTTAGCAATTATATATATATGTATATATATGTATATATATATATATATATATATATGAACATGCCTTCTTCACATGCCTATTTTTTAACTTTCATGACTATTTTGGTTTTTAGTAACCCACTGAGTTTAATTAGGGTTCCTGGCATGTGCATAGGTATGGGGTACCTGGCTGATCACGGGCAACTTACTAGTGGCTACAATCGTGGAAGAAATTATTCTCTTCCCCTCAGAAGCTCCCAATATCTCATGGCTGGGCTGAGACCCAAGTCCTCTAGCATCTTCTCTGTATTTCAGAGGGTGTACGTCTACTGTCCGTGTGAGAAGCTACATTATGGTAAAGAATGGTCATGATTTTACATTCTAAGACTTGACTTAAAGATAATATGTGATATTAGGTAAGTTCATTAGTTTACTGGATGGCTCTTAGCCATAAAATATAGTGGTACATTTTTCAAATCATGTGACATTATATAGAAATGTGTGAAAGTATGCATATCTAAGCACTCTGTAATCTTTATTTTTATGAAGCATGTGTGTGTGTGTAGTGTAGTGTATGTGCACATGCTTGTGAATTCTCCTGTTCAATATGCATGGTAAGGCCCAAAGAAGACATGAGGTGTCACTCCTTGCCTAAGTACCCTAAGGCAGGACACCTTACTAACTCTGGAGCTAGCAGACCTAGGAAATCCTAGGGGTTTAATCCTCTGTCTCCACCCTCGCAGTGCTGAAGTTGCAGGTCTTCATGTGTCTATACCTGGACTTTTACATGGACACTGGGGATTTGAACTCAGGCCTTCATGCTTGTGCAGCAGACACTTTTACCTGTTGAACCATTTCTCCAACTCCACTTCATAAACTTTTAAATCACTCTGCATTGCAAGACATTTCTCACTGTGGAGCCACTGGCTGCTTCCTTCACCCATCAGATCTCATGTCTGAAACAAAGTATGTTGTTGTTCATGTAGAGGGTATTTATTAAGAGTTCCAAGATGATGTGCGAAATAATTTTTCTCTACTTTCTTTTATAAACAATGTCAAGAAATCTGCAAAAGGGAAAATTGAAGATTAATCACAGGGAATTCTGCTTTTGCCAAGCGGGAGACTAGTGCTCACGGTGCCTTAGACAGTGTGTAGGAGTTCATTGAGTTTTTCTGCTTGGATATTCCACATGCCCCTTGAATGAACCAAGACTGATTCTCCTATGTGAGCTTAACACACCTTTCCTTTACCTGGGTAGCATCTTCACCTGCACTTTTACCATTGAGACCCTCCTCTCTTACAGTAGATGAACTGCCACTGGGGCTGCCATGGTGAATATGCTGTGGTCACCCAGCCTCTCTATCTTGGTCTAGGGTCCTATTGCATCCTTTCTGCTCAAGCTGGGATCTCATTCCAGGTGCTCCTCGGTCACCATAGCTGACTGTAGAGATAATATGCCCCACATCTCCCTATCTACTTGAGAATATTTACAACTATTGCAAAGAATTTGACTTCTACTCATTTGAATCCACTTTAAGCTTAATTATCCACATGGATCACATAGCGTATAGATTTTTTTTTTAAGAGTTGACTTTTTCCTCTCCCAATCAGTGTGCCACATGTCTTTCTAGATATTCCATAGAAACCTGTCTCCTGTGGAAAATAGATTTGACCTATACCTCAAGGCTAACATAAAAATAATTTCTGTCTCATGGAGTTATTCAAGTGTACAGTATGTTTTAAATTTTAGTGTGCATATAACTTGTTTTGTTACAATGTCTTTGTACAAAGAACTATGTTGTCTGAATATGCCGGTTTGAACTGATCTTTGTGAGTGTGTAAGGATCCTATGGTTGCTGACTAAAGCACCTGATAGAAAACACTGTGACATTTCAAAAGCTGTCAGGCTGCACTGGATGACTTCTCCAGGTTGTTACAAATATCTCACATGAGTGACATTTAGCCTTTCCCCCCTGGTTCCAGGTGTCTTGCATAAGGCTTTTTGAATATATTGATACTTGCTTATCAGGCTTTTAGAAGGTGTGTGAAAACTTTGCCTTTAAAAAGAAGTTTGGTGCACGCCTTTAATCCCAGCACTTGGGAGGCAGAGCCAGGCGGATTTCTGAGTTCGAGGCCAGCCTGGTCTACTGAGTGAGTTCTAGGACAGGCAAGGCTATACAGAGAAACCCTGTCTTGAAAAAACAAAAAACAAACAAACAAACAAACAAAAAACAAATCAAAACAAAACAAAAAAAAAGAGAGAGATTTTTCTCTCATGGAATTTGCTGTAATTCTGGGTTGACTCCTTTTGCTTTTTGAGTTTTGGGAGTAAGTTGTCCCAGGAGTAAAGAAACCAACTGAGCACTTCTCCCATGTGTATGTGTCTCTATTGTACAATATACTTATGCTTTAATGGGATTAATGGGGACACGGTGGGAAGAACACGGATTTGTAGCACTGGCTTCCATTTATGTGGCGATAAAGCTGGCAGAAAGAAAAAGGGTATCAGAAATTTTGAACACAGGGTATTTTTGTTGTTGATTTGTTTTGAGACAGGATCTCATGTCATCAAAGTCAGCTTTGAGCTCACTTTATAAAGGAGGTGACTATGAACTCCAGGTTCTTTTGCCTCTACTTTCCAAATGCTGGATTACAATTGTGTCTCACCATGTCTGGCTGACCATAGATGTTTAGCACATACTTACTAAATCAAATGTGTTTAGTGGAATAAAACTGTGGTTCCATAAGGTTGTGACCAAGTGGGGTGTCTTAGAGTTTTCCTGCTGTGAACAGACACCATGACCAAGGTAAGTCTAATAAGGACAACATTTAATTGGGACTGGCTTACAGGTTCAGAGGTTCAGTCCATTATCATCAAGGTGGGAGCATGGCAGGATCCAGGCAGACATGGTACAGGAGGAGCTGAGAATTCTACATCTTCATCTGAAGGCTGCTAGCAGAATCCTGGCTTTCAGGCAGCTAGGATGAGGATGTTATAGACCACACCCACAGTGACACTACTCCAACAGGACTACTCCTTCTAATAGCGCCATTTCTTGGGCCAAGCATATATGATCCATCACATGGGGTTCACCCCTGTCCTGGGTGTCAGGAAACAAGTGCTTGGAACGGCTAGGTGGCCTCTCTGTCACTTAGCTCTGACTCTTCTATTCTATACCTGAGTCTGTTCCTGGGTCTAAGCCAGGACTGGAACTGAGATCCCGTGGTCTAGGTGCTTATGTAGCTGTTGTGCTGCCTGCCTGCTGAGTGCAGATGCTGAAACCTCGCCTTCCCTATCCTCTGTGGAATTCTCCCAGCTCCACTTACCACGTTCCCAGGAGATTTATTTGGCCCTCCACTTCTGGGACCTGAGAAGCCCTCTCTGATCCTAACTTACTCCTTGTTCAATGGAAGAAAACTTTCTTTGAAACCCATGACTAAAACTGCCTTTGACAAATGATGGACAGGGAGCGATGTTGGAGTCAGTCACAAAGAGTCAAACCTGGGTAAATTCTTCGAAATACCTATTTGAGAAACCCAGAAGTGTATGGCAATGTGTCTTCTTATGTAACCCACGGCCTTGTCCGTGTGGAAATGGTGTCAGGTGCCAATCTGCACTTGCCAGTTTCTCAGAAGCTTAGGTAACCATTGCTGTGTGCAGCTGATGCTGGGAACGGATATTTGAGCTCAGTGACACAGGCTAATTGTTTCTTTCTCTGCTCTGCTTCTTGCTTATGTATTTGTTTAGGCTCTTAATGATCTCAGCTGGCTACCCACCTGAGTCAAAACTGCTCACCTTTCAAGATGTGCTAAGACAGTTGCACACAACAGAAGTGAATTTCTGGGGCCATTTTGAGCTATTTTCTCTTAAAGATTCCATCTTAAATGAAAAGTAGCCCAAGGAACCACTTCAGCTACTGCTTTCTTCCAGACCCATTTTACCTCCTACACAGAAGCGTTCATTTGCTAACACTTGCAACACAAGCTAAGTGACTATTTAGACACTTGTATAAACAATTCACTTTTAGATTTTCTAGCAGATTGTCTATTGTGGATGCTTCTAATCAAGTAACAAAAAAAATCTTGATTGAAATTTACTTTCTTTTTCAAAAAGTATGTCTCTGTGTGGGGTGAATTCACATAGGTAGGTATGTGGATCTGCACACTTGCATACACATATGTGCAGGCCAGGGGAGGGTACCAAAGTGTGCTTGTGTATATGTGGTAGATGCATATTTTTAAAGTATGCATACCTGAGCAAGCGTGTTGAGGCCAGAATCTTTCTTTGTCACTGTCTGCTTTAGTTTTGTGAGACGGGGTCTGTTACCAAGTTGGAAGCTCACGGGATCTGCCTATATCCATTCCATTCCCCAGTGTGAAGGTTACAGGCTTGCAAAGAACGGCCAGTCTTCTACTGTAGCTGTTGAAGATTCCAACTCAGGTCCTCATGTTTCCATAGCAAATGCTCCTAACCGCAGGGTGTTGACCATTCCTTTTCTCATTTCTTTATGAAGACTAGAAGACTCTGGGAAAGAGGTATATAGAGTTAACAATATTGAAAATCCAGAAAGATTTATAAAAATTGAAAATATGATTTAGAGTGACAAATCTACCTTTCGCTTTAAGTAGTTGAGAAACAAAAAGCCAAAAAAAAAAAAAAAAAAAAAAAGAATTACTCTTATATTTAACACCTAACTCCAACACCTAATAATATACTATTCTGTGAAAGGGAAATATGCAAATGATATTACATTTAATATATAAATAAATTAATTTACTTGGGGTGTGTATATACACTCAAGGTTTCATATTCAAATTAGTGTTTCTTACAAGATGTGTGTTTCTATCTTTCCTTTCTTTCCTGAGCACTTAGTGGTAGATGCTCTACTCTCCACCACTTCAAACTCAATCTTGGGTTTTGTTCAGGGCCCTCCAACTGTACTGTTTCTTTGTTCTTCATTTGATCTTTCTAAGTCTTATATAGAATCCTTGAAGCCACTCTTCATCTTATCTGATTCTAAGTTTCCCATTGTCCATCCAGCTTATCATAGTAACTTGAGAAAGATGTCCTGCAGAGGGCCTGGCTACAGTGTGATATTTAAAGTACTTGTTTTTACTCCTTGCCTTGGTGCCTTACTCCTTTCTACACATCCAGATCCTCCTGTCCAGTATCCAAAGACAAGAATCGATGACGACTCTTGGAGCTTGTGGATCACATCTTCTTCTCAGACAAATAAACTTATTTGCCATTTCATAGATATTGTTCAAAATTATTTTCTTCTCCCTGTTGTCATACCAGGATCTGGGGCATATAAATAACATAAGTGGATTTGCTTGACTGGCACATAAACAGAGAGTTAGTGGGAGGTGATTGGTCATTCATCAGATTCACCAGAGACTCCAGTGAGCTGAAGAAGCAGGACTGGACATGGATAGGAACTGAGGGGGTCTGGCACTGTGAGGAACATGGAAGCTGATGAATGGTGTCCCAGCAGGGGCTTCTGATGAGCAAGCTGCTGCGAGATGAATCTCCAGCTGCTGCTTCTGCTGTTGCTCAGGCTGTAAATAGGAAGAGAGACACAGAATGGACTCTTGACAACCATACCAAGGCAAGGGAAGGGTCTTCCCTTTAACTACCCTAACACATGGCTTACCATCCCCATCTACCTTAGAGACAGGCTCCTAAGGAAGCCTGAAGGCTGAGGGAATGAGGAAGAGATGTTGATGATCACTCAAATGACTCCCCATCAATTTATTGATCCAATAAATTGGATCAATCAACCAATTAATTTTAATTTTGGGAACATAGATTATATTATGCTAATTTTGGTGTCCTTATACTTTATCCATCAAATATTTATCAATTCATTACTATACCTGTACCAGCACCTAATTAAGGCTGTATATGTGTCTGTAGGCATATGAATGCTTTGGTATTCTGCAAACTTTTCTATTGTGGGGAATGAGACAGACTACCATGAAGATGAAGGAAATCCAGTCCCTGTTAGTAATGTACAGTGCAGAGATGTAAGACATGACAGAGTGATAGAGCATGCAGGATTTACAATTACAAAACCCAACCCAAAAAACTGTTAAAGAAGGTCTCACTTGGAAGGGGCCTTTGAAAAAAGGGCTGATGGAAGAGGTACTTGGAGAAGAATAACCAGAACAGAGAAAACAGGGAGGGCAAAGACTTGAGTCAAGGGTTTCCTTGGCACACTGAGAACCAGGAAAGAAGCCAGTGTGGCTAGAGGGAAAGCAGTTGTGAATGAAATCAGAGATGTAAGAAAAAAAAACGGATCATGGAGATAATTCATGAACACAGTGCAGCCTCTGCCTTGGAGGTCTTATGGTCTAATAGGAAACTCAAATGCAAGGTTATCCTTCAGTACATTGCTGCAAGTAGCAAAATCTGACATAAAGCAATGGCTCCTAGGCAGCAGGGCAGGCCTGGCTAGGTCTCAGCTTGCTTGAGAGTACCACCAAGGAAGGATGTGTCATATGTATTTGCATCCTGGGTGTCTTGTGAAGTATCTGGCATGTGCCTTTTGTCTATATGTTTTGAATTCACTTTGGGTGACTGACAATATCTTAGATCAACACAGGGTATAGAGAAGGACTGAGTCTTTTCTTAATCACACCAGGAAGGCTTAAAAAGTCTACGATAGAAGAGCCACGAGGGTGGAAGATTTCAGATCCAAATGTCTATATTTTCTCTCCTCAGTACTCTTTCTGTTTCTGACATCATTGCTTTAATGTTGTAAAGTCTTGAATATAAAAACTACTGTTGAGATTTTGGAGAGGCAAACCTGATTTCTATATCAGTTGCATGATTAGTAAAGTCAAGGGAGCTGACCATGTAACTGCAATTTGGAGACATGATTAATTGGTTCACTTCTGCTGTTTTCCCTATGTGGAAGTTGTTTTACTTACTGGCCTAGTTTTTCATTACAGTGTATCAGAGAATACTCACATGTCAACTATAACTCCACCTGCATATATGGCTGCAGGCAGCTATCAAAGAGGATAATAATATGAGTTTTTCCTATTTTAACCAGTGCTGCCTGTACACTCAGTCACTTAGTTTTACCTAATGGTTATTGGCTCCTTCTACGATGCCCTCTTGAATTTCCTAGTGGAGATTTGGTTCCCTTATATAATTCAATGCTTACATTATTTAATTAAACAAGGTGCTACATGACCCAACAAAACAACCAAAGCTGAATATAGGAAAACATGTTTCAATTAGTGACAGCAAGGCCCAGTGCCTGAGGCCACCATTTATCAGGTAGAAAATGTGACAATTCGATGGGAAAAAAAGCAAATTCATCTTTCATAATATCGTGCACAGAAGTAGTTATTGGAGTCAGTAGCCTTCACACCTATTTCTTGCTTACCTTGTAGTCCATCTCTTGATGTGTGTACCCAGAGCAGATAAACGTATCAATCTATTTAGTATTTTTAAGCACCTGCTAAAGTTTTATTGGGTACAGAGGCTTATTGATCTATTTTATTAAAATGTTTGAATTGGGCTCTTTCCTAGGGATTTTAGGAATGCAAAATATAAATGTAATATGAAGTGCTACACTTTTACTTAAGAGAGAAGACACCATCATTCAATATGGTAAGGGCTGTGATGTGGAATATTTTAGAAAACCCACAGGAAAGGGAAAGTATTCTAATGGGGCACAGCAATGCTTCTAAGAGAATTCAGTTGGAAAAACTGAGAAAAAGGGAATAGAATCCAAAATTCAGAGAACAGCCTAGCTAGTCAGCTTATGTCATTTTAAGAGTACTGTGTGAGCTTAGTATAGGGAGACAAATAGAGAGAAGGCTCTCTGCATTACTCAAGTAGATCTTGAGGGGCCAATGAGGTTCCTGTGGTTGAGTCATCAGGTTAGAGACTAGGTCTAGAACTCTTAAGAGAAGCGAGAACTCTTATTCTCACAAAGGGAAAAATTTACATAGGGAAGATGAAAGTTGAAGGCCACTGTGGTAGTTTGAATAAGAATGGTTCTCATAGGCTCCGACATTTTAACACTTGGTCCCCAGTTGATGACACTATTTAAGTTGCTCTTGGTCATGGTGTTTTATCACATCAATAGAAAAGTAGTTGGCAAAAATACTTATTGGATATATTTAAAAGGTTACCAAGGCTTTGCCTTGAGTTCAATCTACCAGTAAAATTCTTCACTAGTAAATATTAATGGCAGTAAATGAATCATTCTTAGCAAAATAAAAATAATGACTATGATATTGACCATGCCATTGTGATAGCATAATCTTAGTGAGAAGAAATCTGAAGAATTTTCCATTTATTCCTATGAGGTAGGCTCATTTCCCAAAGTCACAGAGCTGGTGAATGATGGGCTCTGGACATCATTAGAGGCATCTCGCTTTAGAGAGAATACTTTCATCCCTTCATCATATTATGTAGCTTTATCTTTTATATGGTCCAACCATTGTTTGAGGAACTATATAAGTAAAAACTGTTTTTTCTTCACGTAAATGTGCATACACAGTAAGAAGATTTTATTGTGATATTACCAAACAAGTTTTTGTTGTTATTGATTCTCTTCCAGTACCATCTCAGAATTGCCTCTTCTGTTCTAATAGATTATGGTGGAGTGTTCAACACGAGACAGCCTTCAGTGCCTTCTACTTCTGTTAGTGCATATCAGGCCTATTATTGCCAGGACAGGGAGCATGGTGGAATGGCTGATCCTTGTGATGACTCAGTATGAATTTATGATGTAGTAGTGCCTAATGGTGCCAGCTGGCTGAGGCTGGTGGGGTAAGGAGAGGGATATAGTAACAGATGCCAGCTCACATGAGTGGCTACAGAGAGACTGATGTGGAATGGCTGATCCCAATTGTTTCTTCTGTTTTTAAAATGATTTTGAGTGAACAGTTTCATAGAGAAAAAGAATAAGAAAGTACATGTAACCTAAAACCAAACCACAATCACCAGTGGCAAAAGAGGAATGCAGAAGAAGACAATGTCCACAGAAATTGGAAAAATCAGAGAAAATTTGTCAATAGGAAAGAATCAGAACCAAATATGAGATGAGAAGACAGCTTAATCAATGTTATGATGGGGATGTACATATGATGGGAACAAAAGGAGGATGAGGAGGGGATGGGGCAAGTCAGATCAGCAATGAAAACAAAAGGGTTGATAAATGGAATAAGCTCAGAATGTGAGGCATTCAGAATTAGTCTGGTATTCAAATCATGAGAAAGAGCACAACCAAGAAGGATGTTCTAATGAAGGAAGAGAGATGAAAAAAGTGTTTCAAACTACTAATCCTGACATGATGGATTTCAGAAGGATACAGGTAGGAGGAGAACCAGTTAGGAGACTGCAGTTCCCACATTTGTGGTATATGTTGAAACTGTGGGTCTGAGAAACAAGGGGCAAGTTCAATGGGAGCCTGAAGCAAAGACTGACAACAGTAATAATAGTACATTAGTAGAAGGAGGAGGAGGAAGAGGATGAGAAAGAGGAAGAGGAGGAGGAGGGGGAGAAGGAGGAGAAGGGGGAGGAGGAGGAGGAGGAGGAGGGGGAGGAGGAGGAGTCCAAGCCCAGCTTTAAAGTGAAAAGATAGAGAGCACTCATAAGTAGACTTTATCAGGAAATAGGAAATTACTTTTCCAAATTGGTTCTCTCCCAAACAGGATGCTCTTTTTTCATCATTCCAAGATGTGCATCCCTGAATCTCTGTGATCACAATCCAACTGCACTTCCTTGTCCTTGTCCGGACAGTATAGGGTCTCAAGGTTTTTGTATGTTGACTACAGGTTTGTTCCAGAGCTTGTGCTCCATTTCAAGGACAGTATGGGGTCAATTCTTGGAGCCATGAAGTTAGGATGGCTTAGTCAAAATGTGGGTGGCATTCCAAATGGAGAGTTTAAGGGATCTCATAATAAAGTTATTTCCTTCAAATATAGCACAGGGATGCTGCATTCTGAAACTCAATATCCCCAACTTCTAATGCATAATCTCATTTCCTAGAAGGGGGAACAAAATAATCTTGGGAGGCAGAGGGAAGGAGGGATTTGGGCAGGAGAGGGAAGAGGGAGGAAAAAGGGGATAGAATCAGTTATGGGGGGAAACAGAAGAGAAGCCCAGAGTGCCAGGAAAATGAATGGAAACATGCAGCTGCTGTGGGTTGGGGATGATGGTGAAGGGAAATTCTAGAAAGTCCCAGAAATATGAGATGTAAGAGGTTCCCAGGACTCAATGGGGATGACCTTAGCTGAAATGCTTAAGGGTGGAGAGATGGAACCTGAAGAGACCACCTACAATAGTTAGACAGTACCTCCAGTAGAGAGGGTTGGGGACACAAAACCACCTTCAAAATCTTGACCCAGAATTGTTTCTGTCTAAAAGAAATGCAAAGACAAAAATGGAGCAGAGACTGAAGGAAAGGTGGACCAGTGACCAGCCCAACTTGTGATGGACCAGTAATTGGCTCAACTTGGGATGCATCCCATGGGTGGGCTCCAAACCCTGACACTATTACCGATGCTATGTTACATTTGCAGGCAGGAGCCTGGCATGGTTCTCTGGAAAGTATTTGTATATTGTATGTTGCCCCCTCTCCTGGTCCCACCACCCAGAGTCTTCATCCCATAACTCCTCCCCTTCACCTCTGAGAAGATGCTCTAGGGGCATCCGAGGTAAAGTATGAGAGGCTCTACCAGCTGCTGACTAAGACAGATATAGATACAGCCAACCATTGGACTGAGGTTAGGGAAGTTAGGGGAAATGCTGAAAGAGCTGAAGGGGATGACAACCCCATAGGAAGACCAACAGTGTCAACTAACCCCTGGGAGTTCCTAAAGATGAAGCCACCAACCACAAGGGCTAGTCCCTAGCACATATGTAACAGAGGACTGCCTTGTCTGGCCTCAATGGGAAATGATGCATCTAATCCTGTAGAGACTTGAGGCCCCAGGGAAGGGGATACCCCAGAGAGTGGGGGGAGCACCCTGTCAGATGTGAAGGGGAGGGGTGATGGGGTGAGGAAATCTGGGAAGGGAGATTGGGAGTAGAAGCAACATTTAGAATATAAATAAATAATTAATTAAGAAGTGCTTTACAAGAAAGCTTAAGTAAAAAAAAAATTAAGTAAGATTGCATTATCTCATAGTTTAACTCATTTTATTTTTTAACACACATAGTAATGGGTCATAATTGGTGGTAGTCATTATTTAATGAAATAAGGTTTAAAATTTAGGAGTTTCTGCTTGTTTGAAATTTTCTTGTTAGATAGTTATGACAAATGATCATTTTGAAGATTGATTTCCAGTAGAACTTAAGGCTGAATGGATGTAATGTTGTTCACTGCTGACATCTGTGGCAGAGAACCAGATTTCATTTTCTGCTGTAAGTGTTAAAACCTCTAACAGATTATTAGAAAACGTGTACTCATATAAAATGTGTATTGGTCCTTTCAGAAGTCTAAGTGATATCTTACATAGAATATTCACATTGCTATTTTTATTTTAAATTAGTTTTATATCTGTGGGTGTTGTGCCTACCTGCATTTATGTGTACCATATACATACATATATATATATATATATATATATATATATACATATATATATACCACATGCATGTCTGGTACCCACAGAATCTAAAAGAGGGCACTATACCACGTGAAACTGGCATTATAGATGACTGTGAGCCACCATATCAGTGTGACTCTAGATTCTCTTCTAGAGCAACCAATGTTTTCAACCACTGAGCCATCTCTCCAACCCCTCATGTTGGTCTTCATAGAGATATGGATTGCAATCTGCAGGGGAAATGCAGTTGATTTGAATACACTCTCCCACACATACTTCTGCTTATACCAAATCTCCCTAACATTTGGCATTGATGTGGCATCTCCCCAACCATCTCATGTGTATATGTGAACAGTATGCTCATTGGATTTTTGATCTGCAAAGACATCAGACTAAAAAGCAAACAAGCAACAGTGATAACTACAAAAGCTAAGTGAACATCGAACCATCTTTCCCTGGACAAATACTTCAAGGACCTTGCCCGTACCTTTCAGATGCAGTCAAGCATTCTGCCTTGGAGGGAGCATGCACTTCTAAGTTGGTAATTGTGTTAGACATTGAGTTGGAAGGACTTTAAGTGTTAGAAAGTTTGACCCTGAATCTTGGGAATGATTACATCAGCTGTGGATCAAGATAAGCATTGTGAAGAGCTTCCTTCATCAAATGCAGGATGAAGCAGGTAAGATGGGCATCATGCAGCTTTTTAGTTAGGGAACCTGAGCCCCACAGGGTGAGTGACTTGTTCAGTATACTGGCAGAGGAAGCAGAGAACCTGGGTTGGATGACCCTGCCTTGTTCAATGTTCTTTACATCTTTTTCTTTCCCAATTGAGCTGTTCTAGAGGGTGGAATGGGGAGCAAAATCAAACTGTATCTCCCTTTGCTGACTCACGGCCCATCAGAAACAGCTCTTAGGAGATGATATCATTCCTTTCCAGACAGAATATGTGCCTTTTCCAGCAGTACAGGAACTCACTCAATGGTCCCTAATGTAATGATATATATTACATTATTATCGTGCAGGTAGCCGTAGCTGTGTTCATTACTATAATGGTCACGTTGGATCCAGAAGGCACTCTTCCTATCTTCTAGCTCCCTTAAGCTTTCTTTCCCTCCCTTTTCTGTGATGTTCCATGGGTTTTGGAATAGGTATTATAGATACCCTGTTTAGGGCTGAGCACTCAATAGTCATTTATTCTCATAACTGTGAGCAATTATGGCAAATGAAAACCTACAATTCAGTATCCACCTCCTGCCAAAAGGTAAGGTCATAATATTTTTTTATTCCTTTTGTGGGTCTCTGTATATCTTTCCTTTTTATTTCTGCAACCCAACCTTTGTCATCTGTGACATTTCCACAAGTCTCAACTCTTTCCTGGCTTTTGTGGTAGTTCCCTGATATTCTTCACATAGGTCATTGCTATTCTGCTATCTCATGCTTTCTTAGGCACTCCTCCTTCCATTTTTATAAGGCTGCTTGGAAACCTGAGCCTCTTAGAAAGTTCTCAAGTTCTCTTTGTAGTTCCTTTATTTTCTCTGGAAGACCAGTCTTCTCTCTGAATGTGTGTGTTTGTGTGTGTGTGTATGTGTGTGTGTGTGTGTGTGTGTGTGTGTGCACGCATGCACGCCTTCAGTTGTGTGTTTATTGCTGACTCCACAAGTGCTAATGAAGTCACCAGTGGGCACACATATGTACACACACACACACACACACACACACACACAAGACTGAGTGTGTTGTGATGATAGTGTTTACAATCTGTCTTTTTTAAGACTCCAGAGTTTCTAATTAGAACTTCCAAGTATACCACGCTGGTCTTCCAATTTTGCCTGATATTATTAAGACTTGCCTTAGTCACTTTGTGGTTCTCAAACATAATACCTTATTGTGACTAATTTTTAAATAATAGTAATCAATTTGTTATAGTCCCAGAGACTGGGAGGTCAAGGTCAAGGCGCTAGAAGATTCAGTGTCTACTTGGGCTTGATCTATTCTTTGGAGATAGTGTCTCATGGCTGTATCCTCTGGTGATGGGATGTGGAAGAACAGGAGCTCTATTTTTGTCTCCTCTAGCTCATTTATATATCACAGATTCCACCCATGATGGAGGTATCCTTATGTACTAAAGACCTCCTAAAGTCTCTGCCTCTTACAGTGTTGTACCAGGGTGCTGAACACAAACACTCAAATGGTAGCATAGCTTAAGTTTGTGTGTTAATCATTTTTTTCTATTAAGAGGAATTATTTCCATTGCCACAGACCAGCTCCACAACGACACACTTTCTCCCAGTGTTCCAGCCATGGCATCTCTTACTAGAATTTTGACAGTGGAACTCTGCTTGTCTTTAGCATAGTGCAGTATTAAGGCATATTACACTCCTCATTACTCCAGGCAGATTTGAGGAACAGTGAAGTAATGTACTTACTACATTTAGGTCAGTGCCTGGCAGACTGGTAAGTCTTTGGTTCCTTTGTGGTTATTTTATTCTTTCTCAACATCAACACCACAATTCTGAGAATAAATTATTGTCAATGCAAGCCAAGAACTAACAGTCTCTAAACCCACACCAGCACAATGATTTTCTAACTCTGTGAAAGTGTATCTAAGCTTTAGTAATAAAATACCCTTCACTCCTTCCATCGCTTGATGAAAAACATATTGATTAATTTTCATTCTTTGACAGTTTCATGTGTGTTACATAATGTAATACATTATATAATATACTCTGATTACCTTCTCTCCCAATCCTCTCCTTGCTTCTTCCCCTCTCTCCACCTGTCCCTTTCCAGAGTCATGACTTCTGGTTCTGTCTTGTGACTTACTTAGTTTAATTAGGGCCATCTGTGTGACTATTGGATTGGAACTATTCTTTGGTGCCTGGTGGGGTCACCAGTGGGTATACAATGAAATACATCCCCATCCCTGAACCTATCAGTACTATTGCTTCATGTTTGTATCTAACAGAATAAGGATCCTTATTGATATTTAAAAAGTACCCTGTTTAAAAAATGCCATAGAAGTATGTAACTTAGAAAATGGATGAACTATAAAGTGAGCACCAAAGCTCCTTTTGTTGTAACAAATGAGAGCCACACCTCTCAAACACAGAGAAAAGAACCTTCAAATTGGTTAGAATTTTGAATAAGGAAAAATCACTGCCTTAAGTAGTTATCATTGAGTAAATTATTCTACTATGATGAAGAGGTAGAATTTTCTGAAAGTAACTGGGTGAGTCTCGAATTTATTTTGAAATATATAGTGAGAAGTTCATATTGAAATACTAGTCAGGGTGAAAGGATAAGGGGAAATTTTTAGAGTTATTGGACAATTATCTTCTAATTAAAATTGAACTAAAATAAACTTGTTGCCTATTTATTTCTATCAAAGCCAAGTCAGGCTTATTGGAAAATACTGTTGTAAATTCAACATTCCACCATTCTTGTCTCAGTCTTTTTTACATATAATAGTTTAAGATTTATTTACTTATTTTATGTATATGAATACCCTGTCTTCAGACATAACAGAAGAGGGCATCAGATCTCATTACAGATGGTTGTGAGCCACCATGTGGTTGCTTGAAATTGAACTCAGGACCTCTGTAAGAACAGCCAGTGCTCTTAACTACAGAGTCATCTCTCTAGCCTCCTGTCTCATTCTTAAGTATCTAATTTCTTTTCTTCCCACTAGACACTGCTCATTCAATTATCCTGCTTTCTTCTCTTTTCTTTCACAGTTCTTAGCATTGTATGACATGATCTCAGTGACTATTCCTTTGCTTAACACCCACTTCCATCCTGTTGTGTATAAGCTTACAGTGGCAGTGACTTTGTCTCACTCACCTCGATAGCCTGGGAAAGTATCAGACATAGGACAAACAATAGCAACAGAAGAAGATTGGTGGCTTGGGCTGAAGTGGAGTAAGTGGGGATGGAGAAAAATGGATAGATCTAAAACATTATGTTGCTGGTATGATAGGGACTACGAATAGACACAGGGAGCTTTTTTTTGATTATCTTAATGGGCAGAGGGTAGAACCCTTTATTGAATTGTGCTACTGAACTAAGAAGCTGGAAGAGGTGAAAGGGCTGAAAATTGAAGCCCTGTAAATCTCCATATTGACACCCACATGATATTATTGAATAGGCAGCCAAAGGAATAGTCAAAACAAGAGGTATGTTTGAGAGTGCCCATGTATCTGTGGCATTTATACTATGGAATGAGATATTGAAAAGAAAGAGGAGAAAGGAAAAAGAATGGCTTAATCCAAAGGCCTAGAGATTCCAGTTAAACAGATGGGCAGGGAAAAGAAAGATTGTCAAAGATATTGAAAAGATTAAAAAAGGAGAATGTGGCAAACAAGGAAGATATTTTATTGTTGAATCCAGAGAAGAGCCTTCAGGAAGATGGTTGTCCACCCATCAAGTTCTTCTGGGTGATCATGAATCTACCAGATCATGAATCTGGTAATAGCAAGTGTTGAAAATGGTGTATGGAAAGAGGAACACTTATAAACTGCTAGCATAAATGTAAGTAGTGCAACCCCTATGGAAATCAAAATAGATTTTCTCAAAACATCAAAAGCATATCAGCTACGTGATCTAACTACACCACTCCTAGAGTCTAGGTCAGCATACCATGGACAAACTGCATGTCCATGTTCCTCCTTTGCAGCATGGTTCATAATAGCCAAGAGATGGACCCAGCCTAGCAGCCTATTGACAGATGGTTAAACAAAGAAATGCAGCGATGCAGAGAATGGAGTTTCATTCAGCTGCAAGGAACAATGAACTCGTGTCATTTGTGTGAAATTGATGGAAGTGGGGATCAGGTCATATCAAGGAAAATGAACTAGAAACAATTACTTTTTCCTATATATGACATGAAAGCATTGGAGACCAGTGGGGGGGGGGGCAGGGAAGGCAGAGGAAGACAGTGGGAAGCAGACTGGAGGTAAGTGTAATGCTATGGGAGTGAGCTGAGGTGGAGAGACAACTTTGCCAGGGAGCAAGTGGTGAACAGAGGTGATGAAGTAGGTGGAAAGCGAGCTCACAAGGCCTTTAAAGAAGCTATGGAGTGTCAGTGGAGAGAAAGGACCTCTCAGTGATGTAAGTCAAGTGGAAGTTAAACATTTCAGAGACACTCCTCAGCAGAGTGAGGGATGTTCTGTAATAAACCCTCTGAAGTTCAAAGGGTAGAAATGGCTTAGAGGTAAAGTCTCTTTTTTTCTTTCCAAGGGATGTTATTCAACAAACATTCATGGCTAGACACTCATGAGCTAATAACTTGGCTTAAGATACTTGCCATCCGACACAGAAACTCCACCAGCCCAGTGTCTCAGGTTCCTTCCAGTCTGTCTGGGCTGGTGTCCAGAGCAGACCTTGGGCACAACTCTGCAGCCAGTCCCATAACAACCAGAGGAAGCTCCACTCCCAGGTGACCTAACAAGCCCGGGATCACAGGATCCCAGAATCACAGGATCACAGACTCTGAGGAGTTCTGACACAACCAGAATCACAGGAAGGACAGGCTCCAGTCAGATTTAGCAAAGGCAGATAGCACTAGAGATATCCAGATGGTGGGGGGCAAGCTTAAGAAAATAAACAACACAAACCAAGGTCACTTCGCATCATCAGAACCTAATTCTCCCACCATAGCAAGTCCTGGACACACCATTACACCAGAAAAGCAAGATTCAGATATAAAATCACTTCTCATGGTCATGATACAGGACTTTAAGAAAGACATAAATAGCACCCTCAAAGAAATACAAGGGAACACAGGTAAACAGCTAGAAGCCCTTCAAGAGGAAACACAAAAATCCCTTAAAGATCTTCAGGAAAACACAATCAAACAGGTGAAGGAAATGAGCAAAACCATCCAGAATCTAAAGATGGAAATAGAAACAATAAAGAAAACAGAAAGAGAGGCAACCCTGGCCATACAAAACCTAGGAAAGAAATCAGGAATCAGATGCAAACATCACCAACAGCCTACAAGAGATAGAAGAGAGAATCTCGGGGGCAGAAGACACCATAGAAAACATTGACACAACAGTCAAAGAAAATGCAAAAAGCAAAGAGCTTCTAACCTAAAACATCCAGGAAATCCAGGACTTAATGAGAAGACCAAACCTAAGGACAATAGGTATAGAAGAGAGTGAAGATTCCCAATGTAATGGGCCAGCAAATATCTTCAACAAAATTATAGAAGAAAACTTCCCTAACCTAAAGAAAGAGATGCCCATGAACATACAAGAAGCCTACAAAACCCCAAATAGACTGGACCAGAAAAGAAATTCCTCCCGACACATAATAATAAAAACACCAAATGCACTGAACAAAGAAAGAATTTTAAAAGCAGTAAGGGCAAAAGGTCAAGTAACATATAAAGGCAGGTCTATCAGAGTTACACCAGAATTCTCACCAGAGACTATGAAAGCTAGAAGATCCTGGGAAGATGTCATACAGACCCTACAAGAACACAAATGTCAGCCCAGGCTACTATATCCAGCAAAACTCTCAATTACCATAGATGGAGAAAACAAAATATTCCATGACAAAACAAAATTTACACAATATCTTTCCACAAATCCAGCCCTATGAAGGATAATAGATGGAAAACATCAACATAAGGAGCAAAACTACACCCCCAGAAGAGGCAAGAAGGCAATCTTTCAACAAATCCACACAAACCTAATTCCACCTCTTACAACAAAAACAACAGGAAGTGACAATTACTTTTTCTTAATATCTTAATATGAAAATTAATATTACCAACATATCCTAAGTGATTGAAATCCAAAAATATGAGGAATTAGAAATTTGTTGATTGTCATCCAATGGTCTCTCTCATTTGGTAATTGGAGAAATAGGTCCAACGTTGTACATCTAAATACACTTTCAGCTTGTTTGTGACAGTGT
>JADRCD010213045.1:5296-31257 GCA_019843815.1 Montemys delectorum
GGTTTTTCGAAACAGGGTTTCTCTGTGTAGCCCTGGCTGTCCTGGAACTCACTCTGTAGACCAGGCTGGCCTTGAACTCAGAAATCTACCTGCCTCTGCCTCCCAAGGGCTGGGATTAAAGGCGTGTGCCACCACCGCCCTAATAAAAACTCTTAAGTAGATGAATTTAATAAGTACAATAACATGACTGATGCTTATGTATTATAACATAGGATTGTCTTCATACTAACCCCGGGTCTTGCTGGTCAGTATTATTCCTTACTATCTCATCTTTACTCTCACAGATTCAAGGAGGTTACAGGTCCATTCACAAGAGGTATGTACCTCTTGACAGTGAAACTTCTGTGATGACAGATGAGGAAATGACTAATTAAGTGTACTTCTATTTTATAGCTCCATAGTCAGCAACATCATAAATTTTGCAAGGATGTCACTTGAGGATTAGGAAAAATAGACTGGTGATGAACTATAAAGTCTACTTTTGTACACTTTATCATATGCGAGGCCACCTACAGGATTTATCAGATTTTACACAGCAAGGCCATTGAATCCTGAAGACTTCATGGCCCCCACGGCCGTCAGCACACTGGGAACCCCGCTCCTGCTAAAGTGCATTGATTTGTCAGACACAAAAGCTCTGTTGGATTTTTCCTCTCAAAATTAGCAGGCGGATTTCTGAGTTCGAGGCCAGCCTGGTCTTCAGAGTGAGTTTCAGGACAGCTAGGGCTACACAGAGAAACCCTGTCTTGAAAGACTGAAAAACAAAAAACAAAACAAAACAGAACAAAACAAAAAAATTAAGAATGTGGCTGGGCACTACAGCCTTTAAAAGTTAAAAGAAATATTTAACAGTTAAAAGGGCGGATCTTAGATCTTAGATTTCTATGGTGGCTCTACATTTCTCAGCAGTAGAGAGAACCAACTCATATTCTTAGTGAAGCGCTCGGGATTCATGACTCTACACATGCCGGGCAAGCAGTTTGCCACCGAGCCACATCCCCATCACCCAAATATTCTTTTATCGGGAGACAACTTTCTCCCTCCAGCTTTACTTGTGCAACTGGAGCATTCTGCTCATGGCAAGAGGTGTTCTGAAGAGTGTGCTCCTGAACCATAGGTGTGAGGAGCTGGGTCCCAGAGTCCCACGGGTTTTTTATTTTCTTCAAGCTCCTCAATTCAAGAATTTTAAAAACATATCTATACATTTCAGTTTATACTATTCTTTCTGAGATGTTAGTTGTCCCAAAAGCTTTAAAGATTTCTTCAAGACAGTCTCAAAAGTCTTTGATAGTTTCCTTGTTTCACACTACACACACACACACACACACACACACACACACAGGCATGCACATACAGGTACACACATGCAAAGACTAAGTGGACCTGCAAGTTACGTTCCTACCTCTGCCTCCTATATCACCCTGGGAATGCTGGAATTATAGCTGTGACTATTTATTATGAAAATTTCCAGGATCAAATTCAGGTTGTGAGGTTTGCATGGCAAGCCAAGCTCTTTTGTCTGCTGAGCCAGCTCTCAGATGCATCTTACAGATTTTTTTTCTATTTTCTAATCCTTTTCAATGGAAAGACCTAAAATCTCTCTCCTCCCAACCCCCATGTCTTCCCTGTCTCAAAACTCATGAGTTCATTCAATTCAAATATAGAAATGTAAGGCTTTTATTTAACTTTTACTTTAATTTTTATACATCTGTTACACTGATAATGATGGTTTCTAAGACAATCAATATACTTATTTTCCTTAAATAGAAAAACCAGAATAACAGTGTCAAATTATACATACCTATATAATACAGACTTATAGATACTTATGCTACCAAAAGTAGTTTAAATGCATTTGTTGGTATGTCCCTAATTCCAGCTATTTCCTAGTGAGGATATAGAGTCAAATTAGTGCATTTAAAAACCAGACAATAAAAACTCCCTGTATATAATTGAGTCATATGTTAATAGACATATATGAGCTCAGTTGTTTCCTTATAGTTTTTGAAAATTTTAGGATTACTGTTTTCCATTTTTAGTTTAGCAAGATTTAGAATAAAACCCACTAAAACAATGTATATTCTAAAAAGTCTACTTTTTATTCTCCATCTTTCTACTTTTATTCCTTCCCTTCCCATAGATTGCTTACAATCTTTTTAAGACAATTAAAACATTTTGTCTCTCATTTCAGTTTTGAATACATAAGCAAATACTTACATGTATATATAAATATGCATACACTCATCTTGCATATTTTCCCTCCACCCTTTCTTACTTAGCAGCATGTTCTGGTTATCACAGCAGGGTATAGAATTAGTTTTAGTTCTGCATTCCACTGGATGTCTGCACCACAGCTCCAGGCTTTCCTCCAGAAATAGTTGAGCTGATTCTTGGCTAGTGCAGATTCGCAGTGTATAGTCCTTCAGCAAGCTTTTATATCTCGAGCACAATTCACTAAATCCACTGCCTAACATATGCCATCACTCTTTGAAACACTAAGACACAAAGTCAGCCTGGCAGTCAATTAGCATGCCACTCACTGTAAGACAAATCTCAGTTTCAGAGACTGAAGGTGTTTGTTCTTAAGTGAACATTTTAAAATTTAAGGTATTAGAATCTCTTATAAAACTCATAAGAACCTAAAAGAAAGGTGCAACCATGAAGTGTTCGCTTGCTTTGGTGCCATCTCCAGCCTCAGCACATACTTGGCACTTAAATATCTGTTAAGTAAATTCTAAAGTTTGAAGTTTAACAACCTTGCCTGAGGTAAGACAATCACTACTGGCAGAGCCTGGATTTGAACCAGGAAGTGACTCATTGCTGCTGCCTTCCCCACCATACATTCAGAAGCACCTGCTGTAAACGCCCTCAATATCCTACTGCAGTTTTCAGGACATCTTGTATTTCCAGTTGCCTTAGCTACATCCTCATACACTTCAAGCTTCAGGGGTTTCTCCCCAACTCTCTTACTCCTCAGAGAAGCTAGCCTGCCCTCAGCAGAACACCATTGCATACCTCAGCTTCTTAGCCACACACGGATCTTGCTGTGTCGCTGACCTCCCCACCCGTACTACCACACTCCTCCACAGGGACTTGGGATGCAGTTCCAATTACTTTCCTGAAACCCTGACTCTAGTACTGACCCACTTCTGCCCTGTAGTCTCACACTGCCCATCTCTCTCAGGTAGGATTAAGCTTGATGTTACATATGGAAGAACCCCAACCTACCGTGGTCTTTTCACTCTGGTATGATTCCTTAAATTTTAATTTATGATTGTATCAAAGTGAAAAGGTACTGACTGTTCTCCTCGGCCTGTACTTCAGCTGTCTTGTCGCCTGGGTACGTTTACTTCAGAAGCGGTTCACTTACACATTTGAATAGTATTGGAACTATTACGTGGGGACTCAGAGGGCTGGAGGGTTGGCAGGTAAGAGCTTTCACTGCTATATGGAAGACTTCCCAGCCCTCATTCAAGATGGCCCACGGCTACCTGATATTCGAGCTCTGGGGGAGTCCAACACCTTTTTCTGGCCTCTGCAGGACCCTTCACAAGGATGCCATTCACTTACATAGACAGGCATATTTTAAAAAATAAATCTTAATTTAAAAAAAAGGACTGCAGAACTGGGTTAAGAGGGTAGGGGATACAGAGAGAAGAGGGGACCCAGGGTGGTGGCGGGGAGTGGACGGGGGCAGATTCTGCACTCTAGCATTAGAGATGGATGGGAAGAAGAATCCACCAAGGGCTTGAGAACAGGATTTGTGGAACATGAAAAACCCAGCGATTAATTTTCCCAGTGAGCCAAAGGAAGAAAGCACTTGAAGAAGGGACAAGATCTGGTCTGTGGAGGACATCCTTTTTTTTCTTCACTTTTGCTGTGAAAGAATGTTTTAAGAGTTTGTACATTTATTTATTTATTTAGTGTGTGTGTGTGTGTGTGTGTGTGTGTGTGTACATGAATGTCTGTGCCCAAGAAGGCCAGCAGGGTCAGTTATAGGCTGTAGTGGTCCTCTCTAAGTGGGTTCTAGGAACCTAATTCAAAGTCCTCTGCAAAAGCAGTATATACTCCTGACTTGTAAGCCATCTCTCCAGAGGGTCCTTACTTTATTATTTCATTTGATATTGATTTATGTATGTGTGGGGTGAGTTTATGTGTGAACGTCCTATGTGTGAGGGCACTGGATCCCCTGGAACCGGAGTTACAGGAGGTTCTGAGTCACTCAGAGTGAGTACTTGCAACTGAACTCCCATCTTGTGGGAAGAACAGCGTGTGCTCTTAAGTGCCGAGCCATCTCTCCAACCCTGGACAGACATCTTTGACACAGTCAGGAATGGATGGAACAAAGGAGTTCTGGAGAAGGGGCTCCAGGGGCTGGGGCAGCACTCAGAGTGGGAGCTAGGAAGTTACATCGGAACTTCAGAGGTATGCAGAGAGACTATCAGGACAAAGTCAAGAATAAGCCCATGACCTTGGTAGTGAGAAGTGTTAGATTACTAGAGGCCATGACAGGTGCGGCTCTGAAAAGTCAAATGCCGCGGAGACTATCTCCGTGAATGAGGAAGGGAGGGAGGAGGAAGAAGGGGAGGGAGGGGAGGAGGGAGGAAGAGCGAGCAAGCTAAGGAAAGGGCAGCATTGTGTTAGAGGGCCTGAGGGTGGTGTGCACCTCTTCTTAAGGCAACCCTGAGTGTCTCACTCCTTGATTCCTGTGGGAAGAGTATTTTCAAAAAAGAGAGAAGATGGAGACAAAGCCCAAGAGAAGGGAAAGCCCAGAAGGTTTCCACCAGGCCAGTCCTCAGCACGGCGGTTTGATCACGAACTCTGAGCACATTCTGCTCTTAACCCAAGAGCACTTGGGTCTCAGCATTTCTCCTCTCCAAGGTAGAAACTTAAGGCTCCACAGGAGCAGGAGCAAGTCTTAGCCCGTCAGAGTCTGCATATGTATCAAACAAATAAACAAACAAAAAAACCCAACAAAACGACCAAATCTTTTTCCTACCAAGACTATTAGATTAGAGTATTTTCTATTTTTTTTTTTAAAGATTTACTTTCTTTATTTATATGGGTGCACTGTAGCTGTCTTCAGACACACCAGAAGAGGGCATCGGCTCCCATTACAGATGGTTGTGAGCCACCGTGTGGTTGCTGGGAATTGAACTCAGGACCTCTGGAACTGCTGAGCTATTTCTCCAATCCTAGATTAGAGCCTTAGCTAAGGGTCCTGACCCCAAAAAAGTCAAAAGCCACTTAAAAAAATAAGATTGTGGGGTCCAGCAAGATGGCTCAGTGGCTAAAGAACTGGCTGCACAGATGGAGGACTGGAGTGCCACATCTGGAATCCTCAGTGGCCTCCACGTGCAAACTGTGGCACTCACACACCTATGTTCCCCCTTCCTCTCCTTGCCCCCCCACAAATAAATTATTTTAAAAGATTACATTCTCAATGAAGAAGAGATAAGACCAACTGATCAATAATCATTTAATCCTATAACTCTAATAATAACAATGAGTATAAAATAGTAATAATAATGGCCAACCTTTATTGGCTATTCTTAATTTCCCTCATGACATCATGACCAACCTAACATTTATGTAAGACTATGAGAAAATTGATCCTTTTGAATTTTGCTAGGCTATAAGCATAATGAAGTATGTATCAACTACTCAAAAGTATGAAGACATGGATTGGGAATATAACCCAATAGGAGTGTGCTTTGCCTAGCATGTGAGAAATGCTTTTGGCTTTATCCTTAGCGCCATTAAAACATATTGTGTGAAGGACAGAGGACAACTCGGGGGAGTCAGCTCTCTCCTTCCACCATGTGGGTTCAAGGATGGAGCTCAGGTCATCAGGCTTTGTGGTTGGTGCCTTTATACACAGAGCCATCTTGCCAGCCTTGGAGATGATTCTTGCTACAAATAAAGATATTGGGGGAATGTCTATGATATTATTTGAAAGAAATGTCATTCTGAAACAGCTTAAATAGTCCACAATAGGGATTAAAGTAATCATTATTCATCCACGTAGAGGAACATAGCATAAGCTATGACAATTGGTCATCAATTTAAGTGAAAATAAGACAGATCAGGAAAAGAAATATTGTATACTTTTTTTCTTGTAACCTAGATTTAAGAAAGAAGATTGACCAGGAAGTTGAAAGGGAACTCTTTGAGAAGAGATAAGGACCAGTGGGCCATGAGACAAGGGAGAGTAATGTGTATGTGTGTGAATGGGTTTATATTATATACATACATGAAAATTTTATAACAAAACAACTTTACTAATTTATTGTTATTGATGAATGTTATTCTTTGACTATTTCACACACACACATATAATTCTTTCTGACTATTCCCTGACCCACTCTCTGTTTACAAAATGACTTATTTTTTTTGGCTTTTTGTAACAGAGTCTCATGCAGCCCAGGTTAGTCTTGAACCCCCTTATCTTCCTGATTCTGCCTTCTAACTGCTGTGATGCACCAATATGCCTGATTTGAAATGCATTACTTAGATATATATACATATATATTTTGGTTTTTTGTTTTTGTTTAAAGATTTATTTATTATTATAAATAAGTACACTGTAGCTGTCTTCAGACGGCACCAGAAAAGAGTGTCAGATTTCCTTACAGGGTGGTTGTGAGCCACTATGTGCTTACTGAGATTTGAGCTCACAACCTTCAGAAGAGCAGTTAGCTCCAGCCCAAAAATATATATTTAACTTTATGTGTATGAGTGCTTGTCTGCATGCACATATGTTCACCACATGCATGCCTGGGGTCTACCGAGGTCAGAAGAGGGCGTGGGATCCCTTAGAACTGGAGTTACTGATGGTTATGAACCACCATGTGAGTGCTGGGACTCTAACTCAGGTCCTCTGCAAAAGCAGAGAGTCCTCTCAACCTGGGATCCCTTAGAACTGGAGTTACTGATGGTTATGAACCACCATGTGGGGGCTGGGACTCTAACTCAGGTCCTCTGCAAAAGCAGAGAGTCCTCTTAACCATTGAGCCTCCGCTCCAGTCCCCAGGCAACTGTTTTTTGAGATAGTCTCATATCCTTGGCCAGTCTCAACTTTGCTATATAACCAAGGGTGACTTTGAACAACTACTGTTCCTCCTAACTCTATTCCCTGTGTGATGGTATTATAAGATGGTATTATATCCCACCACACCAAGTTTGATGTGATGCTAAAGATCAAACCCAAGGCTTTGTGTACGCTAAGCAAGCACTGTACCAACTGAGCCATAGCTTCACCCCTTCAGGCAATTGTTAACAGTAGTTACACAAGAATAGATGAAGAGGAGAAGGAACGAATTTGAAGTCTAGAAACAAACTCATATTCATAGTCAACTGATTTTCTACAAGAGCCAAAGCAGTTGGTGAGGTAAGTAATGGTCTTTCAAAAGCCCATAATACTGGGGTGACTGCAAAACAATGACATTTAATCCTTGATATCCATGATCAATTCAAAATGGATCACGAATTGTAAGGCAAGAGCTTAAAGTCAGGAGACTCCTAGAAGAAAAGGTGGGATTAATCTTCACTCTCTTGGGTTAGAGACCTTCTCAAAGACATATCGAAAACCTGGAGCAACAGACTGCAGCAAATTAGATACACTTGTGCTGTGAATTCCACCACCCAGAGAGTGAGCGATGACTCAGAGTGAGAGAGATAATTTGCAATTCATATTTATGTAAAGGATTTGTACCCAGAATACAAAAACCTTAAAATACATTATAATAAAAAGAAAATATGACCTAAATTTCAAAAGGGCAAAGAATTTGAGTAGACACTTCTCCACAGAAGACTTAGAGATAGCTAGTGAGCACATGAAAAAGCTGTTCAACACCTCGAGTCACTAGTGAGATGCAAATCAAAACTAAAACGAGATGTCACTTCACCAGGCGGAGTACACTCTCCCCTCTACCTCCTCTCTATAGGCAATAACAAATGTTAACAAATTACAGAGAACTAGAGTTGTCATACATTGTTGCTTGGGCTGCAAACTGATACACCCATTTTTTTCCAAAACAAACTAGCAGTTTCTCAAGTTAACAAAACAATGTTACTACCACGAGATTCAGATCCCAAAAGATGGCTCTGGGTGTGGTAAGTCACATCTGTTATTATGCCAGCATCTCGAAGACAGAGGCTGGAGGGCCAGTGGTTCAAAGCCAGTATCAGTTGTACAGCAAGTTTGAGACCAGCCCAGGTTACATGAGACTGTTCAAATGTCAAAAAAAAAAAAAAAAAAAAAAAACTTCTATGTAAATATTCACAACAAGACTTTTTTCATGGCCTAGAAAGTAGCCACAAGCCAACATTCACAAGGACAGAAAACCAAACTGTGTTAAATGAATACAATGAAGTACTAAAGAAGAAAAACAGATCAAATACTGATATATACAGCAATGAGGATAAATCTTAAAACCACTAAGCTAAGTTAGAGAAATCTGCTAACAATCAAATATTGTGTTCCCATTTGTGTGAGATGCTCAGAATGGGAGACAGAAAGAAGATTAGTGTTTGTTTAAGGCTAAGTAAGAAGGAATGTGGGTTAGAAAAAATGAGAATGATTACAAATGGGCTTCTTTGGGGGGTGGTAACGTGGTCTAAAATTAGATGCAATGATTATACAACTGGGAAAATTGTGCCTTTTAAATATGTAGCTCACATCATGGGTCTCAAAAATGTCAGTAGAAAAAACTTCTGAATAATGGGCATATAGTGGCTTTTCTTTTTTTCTCCATCCTTATCTTCCACAGTAAAAATGTATCCCTAGTTGAAGAAAAAGAAACAAAAGTATTGCTTTTGATAATGTCTTAGACTTCCCTGTAAAGGTTCCTGGGTTAAGGGCTTCTTGAGTTAAATTATCATCCCTTCTGGAGCTTGCTACCAGGGCTTGAAAGATGGCTCAGAAGTCAAAAAGCACTGACTGCTCTTCCAGATGATTCGAGACTAATTCCTAGGACCCAAAGGGGGCACAAGGCAGACTGCAGCTCTAACACAGGCTCCTGGCCTCTGTGGGGTACAGACGTAAATGCAGGCAAACCACTTACACACAGAAAATTAAACTGATTTTTTTTTTTTTCTAAAACAAGCATTCGCCTTCCCTCTCCCACACCACTCCTCGCTACTGTAAAAGCAAGGGAGCCTTTTTTTTTTTTTCTTTCTTTCTTAAAATGCCAAGCCCGTGGGTGCTCTGCTTCTCCTCTGCTGTGGTGAGTCACTCCGGCTGAGTCTCTGGGTCTGACTTCTCATTGTGTGCTGCCTCACAGAGCCTCCTGCGCTCTGCAGCTTTGACTTGGATGTAACACATTTAGTGTCTTTCTGAAATGGAGTTGAGAACTTCATTCCACTTTAGCGCTGATAGTCTCACTCCTTTCATTACCTGGACAAGTCAATCGTTTTAGTTATAATCTCCTAATGGTTGTTTGTACAGTGAAACAGTAAGTCCAGGTTGAAAAAAAAATCAAACATTTTTTTTCATAATATTTTATCGATTCTTTGGGAATGTCTCATCATGAACCCTGAACACCCTCACATTCCAGTCCTACCTACCCACCCACCCCCAAACTCCCACACAGGAAAAAAAAAGGGAGGGGGAGGAGGAGGAAAAGGAGAACAAGCCCAATTTGTGTTACCTATATACTCACTGGAGCACGACCAAACTCCCGATGGCCAGCCCCTTAAAGAAAACCAAGACCTTCCCTACCTGCATCCCTGCGAGAAGCCATCAATTGTGGAAGGCTACACTTCAGCATCCTTATCGCAATTCTTAGGAGTTCTCTTTAGGGGCTTTCTGTCTAGACTGTTACTTTGGAAGGGGAGAAGGGATGTCACAGAAGGCTTCTATGGCCTTCTTTCTCAACTGTTAGTCTGCAGTCATTAACACCATGGCAAACGGAGCTTCCTTGCCCTTCAGAGTCAGTGGGAAGATGGATCATAGACTTAAATAAGGTTTCTGGCAACAGTGTGGACCATGGACGGTCTCCAGCGTCAGCACATGCATGGAGTTCAGCATGGTCTCAGGCGGCAGTACAGACCACAGGAATCAACACAGACCTCTGCTGCTGCAGAGGCCACGGGCACTATCACAGCTCTCAGGGGAAGCACAGGTCAAAGACATCAGATGGTTCAGGCCACAGCCCAGAGCACGGACATCTCATTGACCTTCAGTGGTGACGTGGGGCACGGTCATTAACACAGACCCTAGCTGCAGTATGACCACAGACCCAGTCATGGTCCTCATCGGAAGCACAGGCCACTCGCATCAACATGGCCCCCTTGGGAAGCCCGGTCGGCGAACATCACGGTGACCCCAAACAGTAGCCCACACCAAGGACATTTGTGAGGCCTTCGGTGGGAACTTGGGCCAGGGTCTTCAACATCTCCCCCCAGCTGCTATTGGACTATGGAGATCCATATGAACCTCTGGCTTCAGCACGGCCTGGGGTCTTAAGGACCATAGAAGTCTTTTGAGGAGATCTAATGTAGAAAACGAACCATTCTTCATCTGAGACATCCTGCGGTTGCTCAGAACCAGGTCGATTGTGGGGCTGAGCAGCATGTCTGAGGGCTGAGACCGGAGTGCAAGCTCCAGGCTACACAACTCTCTCAGCCCTAGCTGTCCCCTGTCTGCCGGAGCCTCTCACATCTATCTTTGCCATTGCATCTCTAGTCTTGCTTCTGTCCACCGTTCACTCACTGCTCCACTCTAGATTTCCCATCTCTATTGACTGGTTTTGTGTGTCAACTTGACACAGGCTGGAGTTATCACAGAGAAGGACGCTTCAGTTGGGGAAGTGCCTCCATGAGACCCAGCTGTGGGGCATTTTCTCAGTTAGTGATCAAGGGGGTAGGGCCCCTTGTGGGTGGTGCCATCCCTGGGCTGGAAGTCTTGGGTTCTATAAGAAAGCAGGCTGAGCAAGCCAGGAGAAGCAAGCCAGTAAAAAACATCCCTCCATGGCCTCTGCATCAGCTCCTGCTTCCTGACCTGCTTGAGTTCCAGTCCTGACTTCCTTGTGATAAACAGCAATGTAGAAATAAGCCAAATAAACCCTTTCCTCCCCAACTTGCTTCTTGGTCATGATGTTTGTGCAAGAATAAAAACCCTGACTAATACACCATCTCTTCATCGAATATTCATTTGTAGTAGTGGCACTGGAAACAACAGTGTGTCATTATATATATATACACACACACACACACACACACACACACACATATATAGGTATACATACATACATACATATATATGTGTGTGTGTGTGTGTGTGTGTGTGTGTGTGTATTCCCAGACAGCTTTGCATGCAGATATTCATTGCCGCTCTGGTTCAAGGTTTATTGTTTCTTATTTCTGAAGCACCATAAACACTGAACCATTGCAGAGACTTGTTTTAGATATCCTGCTACTGTCCAGAGTCAAAGTGATGTTGCAGCTAGGCCGGTCATGGGGGAGGGGGTGGGGCAGCTTCTTTATGAGCTCCTGGTTGCTGCACACCTCCCTGCCCTTGATATCTGCCATCCCCAGGCTCGCCAGGCCCGGCCTTCCTGCCTGTAACCCGTGGGCTGCCGTCTCAGTTTCCCAGAAGGGCAAGCAGCTACAGTTGTGGCTGTCGCATGTAGGTGGCCTGCGAGTCTAGGGCCAGCCCTTTTCAGCAATGACTTGTTTCTGCTGGAGCTCCAGGGAGCCACACATCTCCCTATTGTTGGTGCCAGTAGTCCCATGATTCATCAGGGATGACTTGTGCTTTCAGTCTCCTGACTGAGCCCGGGCACAAGGGGTGTCGATTCGTCACTCTCCTTGTGTGGCTTTGGCTTTGTTCTGCCATGTTTCTTTCTAATCTCCTGAGTCCACATTTTAAAGGCATCTTCCCATAAAACTTGCCTTATTTTATTTTAGTTTATTTGCTGTTCTGGAGCTATTTCAGACCCTGTAGATTCCTTTTCTATCATTGTGTTACTCCCCAGAGCCTCCAAGAGTCTCTCAGACTCTTTGAAGTCAGGTGCTGGTAGCTGCCACCATCATTGTTTTCTCTGAGGGGAAAAAAAAACAACCTTAAATGTCCATTTGAGAGTACAATATGCTACGAGAATTACAATGATTGCATTGAGATTGTTTATATACACGGCTAGAGAGGTGGCTCCATGGTTAAGAGCACCAGCCGCTCTTCCAGAACGTCCAGGTTTGATTGCCAGCACTCACATGGTAGCTCACAAACATCTGTAACTCCAGATCCTAGGCCCTCTTCTGGCATCTGTGGGCACCAGGCAAGCATATAGCACTCAGACATAATGCAGGCAAAATACCCATACACACAAAAAAAAAAATTTTAAAGAAAAATAGAAGACATTATATGCAGTCAGAAAAATTATATAGAAATATGCAAGTTAGGGATTTTCTCTTTATTACAAGACACATAAATATATCTGTGGCGATTTGAGTGCAAACGATGACTGTAGGCTCTTAGGTTTTCATACTTGGGCCCAGTTGGTACAACTGTTTGGGAAGGATTAGGAAGTGTATGGCCTTGTGAGAAGAAATTTGTCACTAGGTGTAGGCTTTTAGATTTCAAAAATCCACATCATTCCCAGTTACCTTGTATATGTGTTCTCTCTCTCCCTTCCCCTGCTTATCTCTGTGTCTGTGTCTCTGTCTGTCTGTCTCTGATTCTCTGCCTCTGTCTGTCACGCTCTCTCTTTCTCTCCCTCCCTCTTTCCCTAGTGCTTTTGTTTCAATATGTAAGCTCTCAGTTACTGTCCCAGTGCCATGCCATCCTGCCTACTGCCATGCTTCCTGCCACGATGGTTTTAACCCTCTGGAACCATATCCCCCAAGTAAACACTCCCTTCTATATGTTTCCATGGTCACAGTGTCTCTTCACAGCAATAGGACAGCAACGAAGACAATATCAGTTGATTATGTCGCTGCAGAGGGTTAGATCAACCAGTACCTGATAACTATTCATTTGCACATGTTCAAAAGGCAGAATGACTTAAATAGAGGTACAGGGAATCCACACACACAACACTGAATACTAAAATGTCTTAGATACATACTAAATTAAAACTGCAGAAATCAAAGCCCACTAGAAATCTGGGCTAGTCCGTGGGAAAACACTCCTAAGAAGTGGAAAGCGTTAGAAGGTCAGGTCTGGACAAACAGCAGGAATTCTGTAGAAGTACATGGAAAAAGAGAAGAGGAGAGAAGCCACCTTCAGCTTTACACCAGCGGCTGGTGTCATTTGAAACATGATCTGGGCTAAAAAAGAAAAGTTTAGAAACATCAGGAACAGCGTAGGTCCATAAAAGTTCTTCAGTTGTGATCTGCCCCTGCGTTTTACAGAGAAGAAGCAAGGCCGTATATGGCGAGGCAGGCAGACCTAGACCTACATCTGGGCTGTCAACTGTCAAAAGCCATGTGATTCATCCTCTCTTATCCACGACAAATGTGTTCTGATACCCACAGTGGATGCCCCCATACCACAGAGTACTGACCCTGTGTATATCAGGTTTCCTTTATGCATATATACATAACTGCAGTAAAGCTTAATTTATAAAGTGAGCCCAGTAAGAGATACTAACAAGCAATTAAAATAGCATAGTATATTGTACAGTTTATGTGAACTTTCTCTCCCCCATCTCTCTCTCTCTCTCTCTCTCTCTGTGTGTGTGTGTGTGTGTGTGTGTGTGTGTATGCATGTATCTGTCTGTCTGTCTGTCTGTCTCTTGTAACTTGCTCAGCTGAAACTCATTGAATCACCAGAGCAGAAAAAAAGAAGAAAGAAAGAAAATGAGGAGGAACTAGTTGGGAAGAGGAGGCAATTAGTAAGAATAGGAAGCAGATGGGGGGGGGGAGACAAGAGGGTGTTAGAGGAGACTATGATCAAAATATGTCATATATGTATGTATGAAAATGTCATGATGAAACCCACTATTGTATATAATTTGTAATGTCAATAAATATGTGTCAAAATAAGTACATAAGATTTACTTTATTAAAACTGAAAATAAAACAAGATGTTTTTGAACAAAGAAATAATCTGAATTGGATTGCACATGTCTGTAATTTCAGCATTTGGGAGGTAGAGGCAGACGTATCAGATGTTCAAGGTCATCCTCAGCTACATAGTGAGTCTAAGACCAGCCCTAGGTACCTGAGACCCCTGTGTCAACAAACTAAAACAAAAAAAATTTTTTTTTGTTTTTGTTTTTGTTTGTTTTGTTTTTTTCAAGACAGGGTTTCTCTGTATAGCCCTGGCTGTCCTGGAACTCACTCTGTAGACCAGGCTGGCCTCGAACTCAGAAATCCACCTGCCTCTGCCTCCCAAGTGCTGGGATTAAAGGTGTGCGCCACCACTGCCCAGCAAAACAAAAATATTTTTTACAAGTCTTTTAACCTATGTGCCTGCGTGCATGTGAGCGCTGATACCCACAGAGGCCAAAAGCTTCAGCAGTCCCTGGAGTGATAGGCAGGTATGAGCGACCTGACGTGGGTTCCAGGAAGCAAACTCAATCCCTCTGCAAGAGCAGGGCTTGCCTTTGACCTCTGAGTTATCTCTCTAGGTCCTACACAAAGATATCTTAGTTCTTCATTGCACCATACTGATATTTTTAGACTGTACCTGACTTCAAGGAACTCCAACCATGAAATCAAACAAAACCAGGCATTGCTGAATAAGTGATCCATGCTCGTTCTTGCTGTCAAAGCGTGTTCTCTTCATTTTCTTGAAGAGCATTTTTAAAGCAAAAGCCTCTCTCTCTCTCTCTCTCTCTCTCTCTCTCTCTCTCTCTCTCTCTCTCTCTCTCTGTCTCTGTCTCTGTGTGTGTATATGGGGCTTGTATTAGCCTTGTAGTAGGGCTCTTCTGCAAAACACAAGCTGTAGAGAGCCGCACCCAAGCCGGCAGCCTCTATTACAAGATGGCGCCGGCATCCGGTTTCTTCTCCCCTTAACACGTAGTCTGCGCATGTGCCTAGGGCCAGAGCGCGCTAAGTCTCAGCCCATCTGCGCATGTGCTAGGGCCAAAAGGCGCCAAGTCACAGCCTATCCCGAGGCGTCTCATGAGGTAATGAGCAAACAGCCAATCAGAGATGAACACGCCGCTCCAGGGTGTATATAAGCAGTGCATTCTCCAGGGCTCGCTCTCTCCTCGCCACATGGTAATAAAGGTTTGCTGCAAAAGGATCCTGTGTGTGTGTCCGTGTATTCCTGGCGGGGGGGGGGGGGATAGCGCAGACCACAACAAGCTACACAGTTTCTACCCCCCTCCCCCTTGTTAAAGTGTAACAGTTACTGTGGGAGAACACAGGCTGTCTGCCACTTCATTCAGCCCTTCACTAAGATTGCCTGCCCTTTACCCTGAGTATGTCACCTGTTCTGACATGAAGTCTCTGAGGGAGAATTTGAATTTATATTTATTTCTTTGCTTCCGGGTCACCAGCACTTAGGCAACAACTGGCACATCAGACCACTTAAATTACTTACAAGGATTTAACCGTCTAGCCATCTACCAACACAATGATGGCTCTTTGTTTTTAAGTCAAGGCAACCGGTAGATCTTAAGCCATTTTCCCTGTACCATTTTCAGATTCTCTTTATACAAGAACATAAGCACAAGAGCTCCTGACCCTCATCACTCTCTTGCCCAAGCAATCTTGTTCCTAGGCCCCGTGTTAAATACTTTTATGAACTGGGTCATACATAAGCTGAGACTGCAAGTCTGGTTAGTCTGTTTGTCGAGAAGGTTCTAGATAGGTGTTCTATTCAGATTACTTCTAAAGCAGTATGCAAAGGTGGTGGTGGGGGAACACTAAGATGGCTTTGGATTTTGATTAGATTTTCTTTTTTTACAAATCACGAGTATATTTCCCTGAGTCAAGATTTACTCAATATGGTTGATGTGACTTCATTTCTTTTGCTTTCTTTAATAGGAAAGTGTCAAATTTTGTGTCTATAAAGTTCCCTAGGTTTATACCTTTTATGTTGCTACTAAAAACACTCCATGTTTAGTTTACCTTTCTATTACTGTAAAAATTACCATGGTGGTTGATAGTATATAGCAAAATAGCCTCTGGCCCGTCAGCTACTGAATAATGACAAGGAGACCTTTTATTATGAAAGCTTGCCCTTGGCTCAGCAGACTCTCAACTAGCTCATGTAAATAAACTCGGCCCAACCATCTAGCTCTGTCCCTTTTCTTCTATCCCAGCACCGGATTCTTCCTCTGCTCTGACTGGTCAATCTCCTACCTTCCTGTCTGAGTAGAGCATCTCCCACCTCAGACTATTTCCCAGAGTTCCTAACTCTGCCCGGAAGTCCCGCCTATCCTCTCCTCCCTTGCTATAGGCCATTCAGTTCTTTATTAAATCAATCAAGTGGTGATGGAGAAGATGCTTACAAAACACTGAGACAGGTGACGCTTCAAACAAAGACAACCTTTACACAGCACACACGATTATCCCAACAGCAGCAAGACAGGCTTCTCTCTTATGGAGAAATTGAATGTCGTCTGTTATAATATTGCTTGGTCTTATATGTAAGTAGATTCAACAACGACTGGAAAAGAGAAGAGGGAGAAGGAAGAGAAAGGAGGAAGAAGAGAACAGAAAAAAAAATGTCCATGGTTAACTCAGAAAGATACTGGAAAACTAACTTTAAAACCGAGATGCAACTATCTCATGCACGCTGCACCCCAGGATAACCATTAGTGGATGACCCTTTCCATTTTGTTCTAGCTAAAAAGTACACCAGGCGTGATGGATTTAGAATAATACCACAGTGCTGCTTGCTCTAATGACATAACTCATGTGAGCAAAGACCATCAGCAACTGCCAAAAGCATCAGGGGAGAAGCTGAGTGAGAACCTGGCAGCTTCCCATTTAGCTCAGCAGGGCTCAACTCCGCCCATCCATCCCGACTCCGCCCATCCATCCCGCACAGAGCACAGAAAGAGCCAGGCGGGTTGCTTATGGCTCCGGATGTAGGCAAAACAGGGAACTTGGGTTTTGGCTTGGTTTGTCTTTTTCCACTTGCTCTAACATGACTGAGAGTTTAGAGGAGCAATATCTCAAGACAGGTCATGAATCTATTTTGTGTAAATGTTTCATTTACTTATTATTATAGGTAATGATGTGTGTGTGTGTGTGTGTGTGTGTGTGTGTGTGTGTGTGTGTACCTGCCACAGCAAATGTGGATGTCAGAGAACAACTGTTAGGAATCTTTTTTCTTTCTCCACCTTGTTTTGAGGTAGAGTCTCTTGCTGTTTCTGCCATGCTGAATACCTCATGCTGGTTGGCCTGTAAGCTTCTGGGGGTGGGGTTCTCCTATTTCCACCTCCCATCTCAGCAGTCTCACCGCGGGGGGCGGGAGGATTACTGGTACACACATTGCATCCATTTAACAAAACAACAGCGGTAGCTTCCCCACTGGGGTCTACGACCTCTTCAGCCATGGACTTTTGACCACCTTTTATGGTACCTAAGATGGATTCCCTCCAGCGGAGAAGGCCTAGACTGTGATCAGAAAGTGGCAGTTTGGGTTTGAGTGCCCCCAGCAGAGCTGCCTCCTTCACAGCTGTGTACTCGCCTTACCCCACTGGGCAGTGATGTAGCAGAGTCCACAGCCGAGGAAGACTTTTGATAACTGTTCTCCCGCAGCAGCCGGCAGAGCACCTTGCATCACAGCGAGGGCTACTGAGCATGACCAAAGCGTGCAATCTCTTCAGCGACAGGGTCACAGTCCTGGTGGGCAACCAGATGAAATGAAAGTTATATAATTAAGGGATTTTTGTACAGTATCTAATTTCTGCATACCCTAAATGGATTGGCTATCAACACGTAACAAGGAAATACAAGGTATGATTGCGGCGCTGCACTTCCTGAAGTAGGAACATTGGTAAGAGAGCAGGTTTCAGAAGCTAGTTTAAGTATTCATTCTCGGGCCTCTGAGATGCTCTGTAGGAAAGGCACTTGCTGCATACAATGACCCGAGAGCACTTAGAACCCATGTAAAAGTGGGTTAAGAGAACAGGCTCTACAGAGTTGACCTCTGACCTCCACACACATGCTGCGGCACATATGTGCACACATATATACATATGTGTATATATATGCATACACATATACATATATGCATACATATATACATATATGTGTAGTATATAGTAGTGTGTAAGATGTACATATACATATGGGATATATATATACATATGTATATATATGCATACATATATACATATATGTAGTATATAGAGTAGTGTGTGAGATATGCACATACATATGGGATATATACACATGTATATATATATGTGTGTGTGTATGTGTGTATAGATATATATCCATGTGTATATATGTATATACATGTATGTCTATACACATGTGTGTATATACACAACATATGTGTATATGCATATACATATGTGTATATACATATATATATTCCATATGCATATACACATCTCACATACTACTAGTACTACTACCACTACTGCTGCTATGACTACTACAACAACATTAAATTTGCAAAGCATTCTTCACCCTACATACCGCTAAGTAATATAATCTTAGATTCCAAAGATAACCCTCCGACGACTGTCACGGTCTCCCTTCTGTTGCTGTGATAAAATACTCTGAGCGAAAGCAACTCCAGAGACTTAACACATCCAGGTCAGAAGTCAGCCTTCGACATCCAGGTCGCCATCCAGGTTCATCAGGGCAGGAGCCTTCAGGCTGGAACCGCGGAGGAGGAACATTGCGTGCCGGCTCACTCCCTGGCTCAGCCTTAGCTAGCTTTCTCATACAGCTTAAAGCCCACCTGCCCTAAGAATGGTGCCATCCACAGCATGCTGGACCCTCCCCATGTCACGTAACAGTCAAGATGGTACTGGACAGGCGTGTCTCAGATCAAATGACGGAGACACTTTCAATTGAGGTTCTCTCTTACCAGATGGCCCAAGGATGTATGTATCAGGTTGACAAAAATAAAATAAAATATTCCCAAACTAACCAGCACAGGGTCATCAAAAATTCAGTTGAGGGGCTGGAGAGATGGCTCAGTGGTTAAGGGCACTTGTTGCTCTTGCAGAGGACGTGGGTTCAGATCCCGGCATCTATATGACGGCTTACAATCATCTATAACTCCAGTTCCAGGGGGTCCAATGCTCTTTTCTAGTGTCTGGGGACATCATGGTAGCACATGATACACAGACATACATACATAAAATACACATAAAATAAAAATAAGCAAACCATAAAATAAAATAAAACATAAAATAAAAATAAATACATTTTTAAATAAAGAATTCAATTAAGATGAAGCAGGTTGACAAATAAACAGACATCACTCTATTTTTCTTTCTATAAGTTTCTTTTCTAAGCACAAACTCTTCCTCCCACACAGAGCTCAGATTCTCATCCTGTGGCTCTTCAAGAGCACAATAGTATTTTCTCTTACCACTTAGTGGAATTAAATAATTCAGAGTAACATAATCTCCATTACAACATAGACTGAATCGAACTCCCTCTGGGACCCTTTAGAAATACCTTCAAAAATAATACAACAAAAACAAAACTAAAGCAACAGCAATTAAGACATAGCTTCAGAAGAACACACTGAGGAGAAACTTTGCTTGCTTGCTTGCTTGCTTGCTTGCTTGCTTGCTTGCTTGCTTGTCTTGAGACAGCTTCTCCCTCTGTAGGTCAGACTGGCCAGAGTTTCACTATGTAGCCCAGGCTAGCCTTGCAGATGTAGTATTCTTCCTGCCTCACTTTCCAACTTCCAGGACTTTAAAAAAATGTTCCACATTCCCCAACAATATCAAAATAATAAAAATTATCTGTAGTCAGCGCTTTCTGTTTGGAAGAGCTCCTCCCCCCGCCCCCCACCCCACCCCCCCAGTGGCACAGTGGCTCTTGTGTTCCACAATTCCCACAGCGTGACATTGTGTAAGAAGTGGAGTTCTTTGGCACCTGTTCCCTCAGGGATGTTGGCACCAGAATGTCCTAGAAACAAGGACTTTCTCTTTCTTTGAAGACTGGCAGGAAAAAAAAAAAAAAAAGAATTCAATTTCCCTGTAGGAGTGAATTTTAGTGAAAACCAATCCCATAAGAAATTTATCAAATGTGTTTCCCTGAAGCTTTTGCCCTGAAACACCTCATTCTTGAGTGGAAATGACAGTGGCCAGTGACGTCATCTGTCTGATGGCCCTCGACAGGCTCTGAGGCCTGAGATGTCCTTCCCGGCCTTTGAACACAGCCTGCAGCCACATTTTACTTGGTTCCTTTTTTTCCCCACATTTGGTCATTTTTCTTTCTTTTTGTCTTGCTGTGTATCCCAAACTGTCCTTAAATGCTCGTCCTGCTGCCATGGCCTCCCGAGTGTTGTAGTGACCTCGTAGCACATCGCCCGGTGGATTGCCAGATTGTGTTGTTTCTTAAGTCTGAGTTAATATACATTTCCTTTCATCCACGGTCACATAAGGTTAATGATTACTTTCACTTCAGCTCATTCTCCCCTTTTCTTCCCCTGTCCACCTTGGGAGCCACAGCGCTCCCATTTGTTTATATACAAATGTAATTATAATCATTGTACATGTATGATATAGTGAGTTTATGTAGCATGCTAAGGCTACTTGGTGTTATTGCAATGCATATGTTCAAATCTCAATTCTATTTTATCATGTTATATAAATAGTCTTACAGTAAAACAGTTTGGGCTCGTGAGCTGGCTCAGCAGGTAAAGGTACTTGTTGCCAAGCCTGATGACCTGACTTTGATCCACATAACCTACATGGAAGGAGAGATCTGATTCCTGCAAGTTGTCCTCTGACCTCCACATGTGTGCTGTGACGTATGCACACACACACGTGTGTGTGTGTATATATATATACATATATGTATATACATATATATAAAATAAAAATTTAAACTTCTCTATGATACATATTTTAATTCTTTTAACACAATAGCTATCAACTAGAGACAATTTTACTCCCAAGAGATCAAGTGCCATTTGGTGATATCTACAGTATTTATTTATTTATTCATTCAACTTATCTTGAGTCAGAGGTTCATTATGTGGCCCAGGATGGGTTGGTCTTGAACTCAACAGTCCTCCTGCCTCAGCTACCTAAGAGCTGGGCTTATAGGCATGAGCTACCGTGCTTGGCTTGTAGTCATCTTGGGTTATTACAGCTAAAGAGGAAATATTACTCGTTTTTCTTTCCAGACCATAATAAGAACTTGAATTTTCTTTGAACCATCTTCAAATTTCCATGATCTCATTTAGATTTGCAGCTATGAATTACATGGGCCTGACCATTCCTGAGCCTGAAGGACAGAGCACTTGATATTCTTCCAGGCTGTATACTTACTTACTAAGGAATAATCAAAAAATGGTGGTCCTGCAGGAAGGTTAAAGCCATGAAACTCAGTGTACACTTGGATGCACACATTCTTTTTTTTTTTTTTTTTCGAGAGAAGGGTTTCTCTGTGTAGCCCTGGCTATCCTGGAACTAACTCTGTAGACCAGGCTGGCCTCGAACTCAGAAATCCGCCTGCCTCTGCCTCCCAAGTGCTGGGAGTAAAGGCGTGCGCCACCACTGCCCGGCGGATGCACACATTCTGAGTGCTACACATATATAGCCATCAGAAAGTCTAGGACTGAGAGCAAAGCACAGGAGCTGAGGGCCTGGGGTGGGAGGGAAGATCAGTCTGAGCTGGAGTCACACAGTGAAAGTCACTGTGAACAGGAGGGGAGTTCCCAAGGCTCTGAGACCACTCAAACCATCACCATGCCCCACCAAAGGAAAGGTGCCGAGTAAGGCTTCCTAGGCCCCGTTGTTAACTTTGGCCTCAGGACTTGTGTTTAAGATGACTTTGGTGATTTCTCAAATTTCTTTTCAATGTTTGTTTACTTTTAGCTCCCGTTTGTCAATAATGCGGAGAGGCGACAACTCTTACAGGCACAGGCTTGTGAGCAGATACGGAAAAAACAGCAGCAGACCCAAAGCTAGGGAATCATCGTGGGTGGGATTGGGGGTTCTAAAGAAAAACTGGACTGGGCAGAGTCAGGAAGGGGAACAATCTAGAAAAATCTCTGAGATGTACAAAGAGAAACTGGGGCTTCAGAATGGGTTAATGCTTGGGTTGGAAAAATACTCATGGGTCTTGGTGCCGATGGTGAGCTCTCTGCTATATAGCGCCTTACTCATGGGAGAATTTAATGCATGGTTTCCTGATGTTTGATTAGCATTTTGCTTCTAACTACTGCTCTTCAATTCAAATTATAGCTTTTTGGGGGACACAAAAAGAAAAAAAGAAAAAGAAGAAGAAATACGCTGACGTTCGCATGAGATCAAATAACCATTCCTTTCTAAACCCGTAGATCCTGCCATGGGTTGGGTTTCTGTGCCAGGTCTGACATTTTCCATGCTCGGTATCTGCATATAAACAATCACATCGGAGAATTTGAGCAAACCCCTTTGGTTGGTTTAAGCTCTGTAAGGAATATGCAAAATGTTCCATGAAAGTCTGTTTCCCAGAGTGCATTTTATATTCACATGGCTCATAAAGTCTTATTTTGCACATTACCCACTTAGAACAAAATAGGATCTGGATGGATATAGAAATGATAGATATTAAAAACATATTAAATAGTATTATATAATATTAATATATTAAATAATGTTAATTTTAAATTTATTCATGGGGAAGATGGCAATTTAATGACTTATGTTTCGTCCATTTCCACTCCCACCCCAACTCCATCTGCAGAGCCGTTCAGTAGACCTGAAGGATAAGAATGGCAGACATGAACCGATGGTTCATACTGTGGGCTGAACTGAAGGTAGGAGAGTTCCAGTGTAAAAACAGAAGAAATGGGGGCTGTTGGTAGTTTGCTTCCCTGTGGTACAGTGCTAGCTAACCTGTCCACGGTCTATCCGAAGCCTGTATGAGTGTGCATATGCTCCCTGACTCCCAGCTCTTGGCAAAGAAGCAAACGAGGCCTGAGGCCCCTCCTCTCTTTTTCCCTCTCTCCCCTCCTCCTGCTTCAGATCTGTCTGCTGCCATAAAGACCGGGCTCCACTGTCCTTCCGACCTGTAGACCACAGCTGACATACGCTGCTTCCAAATCGTCCAAACCAGAGGGAGAGTAACAGGTCAGACAGCACAAGCCCCTTAGGCAAGCATTGCTGAACGAGACACACAACACATTTATGGCAAGAGATACACAGAAAGAACGCTAAAGAGCCCAGAGCCGAGCGCAGGAGGCTCCGTAGAGAAACATTAGTAAGAACACTAAAGAGCCCTGAGCACAGCTTAAGAGACTCTAGAGAGAATCAGTCGGCACACTGCATCACTCTACTGATTCAAAGCTGGATGCTAAATACAACCCACATTTGGAAGACAAGGGTTAGGTTCTACCTCTGAAGGAGATGTTTGTAAATAAAGTTCAAGACATTTGTAAATGTATTTTAAGATCATCATATAAAGTAAAATTAATAGAAATGTAAGAAAACCCTAGTAACATTTCAATTATGTTTGACAAACTTCAATATTGCTTGTCAGAATTGGAAAAATAAATTTAGAAGAAGGAGTGGCTGGGAATAAAGCTCAGTGACGTAATTTGTGCTTAGCATTAGCAAAGCCCTGATCTCTGGGTTCAACTGACAGAGCAAAGAGCAACAACCAAAAAAACAAACATAGAAGAGACAAGCAATATATTATACTTACTACATAGACACGAAGTCTCACAACTTCCCAAAGACATACACTCTTTTTTTAACTTTTTACTGATTCTTTGTGAATTTCCCATCATGCACCCCAATCCCACACATCTCCCCACCTCTTCATATCTGTCCTCTGCCCTTGCAACCTCCCCGCCAAAAGAAAACAAAAAATAAAAACAGCAATACAACATCTCATTCCGGAAACAGCAGTGTGTCACAGTGTGTCACACAGTCTGTCCCTTTGTCCACATGTCTCTACCTGCAAATGTTCATTGCAATAAGTCATTGGTCTGGTTCAAGGCCCCTGGCTTCTGCTACATTACCAATTCTAGATCCTCAGGGGGACTCCTCTCGGATATCCTGTTGCTGCCCTGTGTCATGGAGATCCTGCAGCTTTGGATCTGCAGGACTGGTCCTTTCATGGCTCCAACCGTTCATAGATAGGGTAGATGTTGGGGTTGGGCCACCTCAAAGCCCTGGCTCTGGGCCTGGGTAGCAGCTGAGTTGGTCAGCTCGTCAGTTCTTCTGCCACCACGCCATCAGGATTGCCCAGGCTAGTTCACCCAAAGCCAATGCCAGCAAGGGGAAGGCCAGCTTTCCCACTCTCACGCCCTTGGCCACTCAGCCTCCCCCACGTGCTGGGGCCAGATCTATTGTGCTACCCAGGCAAGGTCCAGGGCCCACTCTCCTGAGTGCTGTAGCCAGTGAGGGATGGAGCCAGCTCTACACAGCCCTTGGACAGCCCAGGCAACAGTCCAGCCCAGGACACACACACGGCCTTTGGAAGTAATATGGGCTGCAGGGCCACGCACCTAGACGTGTCCCTCAGCACCGGCACAGGCTGAGACTTTCTCATAGCCTCAGATGCATCACAGGCTACTCACACAAGAACGTTCCTCTCCAGTTAGTAGTGGTGCCTGCTGGGGGACTCCACCCCCACGCCCACCCCGATCTTCACATACATTCTTATATCATAACCCATAACCTGAATGATAAAAAGAGAGATCTAAAATAAAAATATTCAGTAATGGATTTGCCCCCAATTGTGCTTCTTTAGTTTATCTGGATGTCTGGTGTTACGCTGAGTACTTTATAAGTAACAGCTTGTTAACTTACTACCCAGACTCATGGATTGAGAATACAAAACTACTAAGGAATTCCATAACATCCAGGTTGGAGAGATGGCTCAGTAATTAATAATACTTGTTGCTTTTGCAGAGGACCCAAGTTTTAGTTCCGAGCACCTCACAGTGGGTCACAGCCATCCATAGCTTTACTTCTAGGGCACCAGGCATGCACATGATGCATGTTCACACATGCAGGCATCACTCGGGTGACAGAATACGTTCCTCTCCTTTAAGACTGCAAACCAGGCAAGGTTGTCTCCTCTTACTGGTAGAGTTCAGCATAATATTTGAAATCATAGTCAGTGCCATAGGGTGAGAAGAACTCAAAAGCATAGGCTGGAAAAAAGGAAATGCAATCATTCCTACTTATAGATGATAAAAGTTTCCGCATTTAAAAAGAAAAAAAAAAATCTCAGCAAGAGCCAGGTGTCGGTGGCACATGCCTTTAATTCCAGCACTCGGAAGGCAGAGAAGCCGGCAGGACTCTGTGAGTTTGAGGTTAGCTTGGTCTACAGAGCTAGTTCTAGAACAGCTAAGGTGAAACAAACAAACAAACGAACAAACAAAATCCCAGCAACTCTACCCTTAAACAAACTTCCTAGAACTAATAAATGACCACAATGGTAATCGCATGATGCAAAGTCAATATCCAAAATTGGTTGCACAGATGTATCCAAACAAAGGCTAGCGAGATGGCTCAGCAGTTAAGAGCACTAGCTGCTGCTCCTCCAGAGGCCCCAGGTTCAATTCCCAGCATCTACATGGCAGTTCACAACTCTCTGTCACTCCCATTCCAGGGGATCTGACACCACCCTCACACAGACATATGTGCAGGCAAAACACCAATGGACACTAAATAAATAAATCTTTAGAAAAGTAACGAACAAAATTTCTGTTCACCATCACTCCAAAAACGAAGCAAGACAGTACTTAACAAAACTCACACATCGTGTTTGCACTGATGCAGATCAAAGAGACCTAAGTGAGTAGGAGACATACTGTGTTCCTTGGCTGGGAGACCAAACAAAGTAAGAATGTCATTTCTCCCAAACTATCTGCAGATTTAGTTCAATTCCTATCAGAATGGTAATATCTTCTG
>JADRCD010213047.1:0-20000 GCA_019843815.1 Montemys delectorum
AATCTGAAGATTCCTCAGAAAATTGCAAATAGATCTACCTGAAGATCCAGATATACCACTTAGACGTGTACCCAAAAAATTCCCCACCATACACTATGTTCTACTGTGTACATAGTGGCCTTATTTGTGATAGCCAGAAACTGAAAACAACCCACATGTCCCACAACATAAGAATGGATACAGAAAATGTGGTTCATTTACACAATGGAATACTACTCAGCTATTAAGAATGAGGACATCCTGAGTTTTGCAGGCAGATGGATGGAACTAGAAAATATCATCCTGAGTGAGGTAACTCAGACCCAGAAGGATATGTATGGTATGTACTCACTAATAAGTGGATATTAGCCAAAAAAAAAAAAAGTACAGAATACCCAGGATACAATCCACAGAACTCAAAAAGTTTAACAAGCCAAGGGGTCCAAGTAAGGATGCCTCAATCCCACTTGGGAGGGAGAAGAAAGCAATCACAGGAGTGGGGAGAGAGGGAGGGATCTAGGTGGGAAAGGGGACAGGTAAGGAAAGAATGGAACATGATCTGGTATTGAGTTGGAGAACAGAAATAAAGGCCTGAGGGCCAGCAGAAAGAAAGGAAGCAGGAAACTTCGGGAGGTAGGAAGTAGGGGCCCTCCAGAAAGTCCCAGAGACCTGGGAGGTGAAGACTCTCAGAACAAAAAGGGAAGAACCTTAGGTGAAATGCCCTACAGTAGGTAGAGGAAATTTGTAGAACCCACCTCCAGCATAAAGACAGGGCATCAGTGAGGGATGGGGTTGCCATCTCACAGGCAAACTGATCCATAATTGTTCTTGTCTGAAAGCACTACCGGAACAAAAATGGAGAAGAGCCTGAGGAAAAGAAGGTCTAGTGACAGACCCAAATTGGGATCCAGCTTAAGGGGAGGCCCCAAGGTCTGACACTATTACTGAGGCTATGGTAGGCTCAAAAAAAGGGGCCTATCATGACTGCCCTCTGAAAGACTCAACAAGAAGCTGAATCAGATGCAGATATTTACACCCAATCTCCTGACCCTTGTGATTGAATTAGGAAAATACTGGAAGAAGCTGAGGAGGATGACAACCCTGTAGGAGGACCAGGAGTCTCAACTATCCTAGACCCACAAGATCTCTCAAAAGCTGGGACACCAACCAAGCATCATAGACCACTTGATTTGTGGCACCCAACAAATATACAGCAGAGGACTGCCTGGTCTAGACTCAGAGAAGATGCACCTAACCCTCAAGAGACTGATATCCAGGAGAGTGGAGATCTGGTGGGGTAGGTGTGGACATCCTCGTGGAGACGTGGGGGTTGGGGGGAGATATGGGATGTGAAATAGTCAGAGGGTGGACTGGGAGGGGGATAGAATGTGGACTATTAAAAAAGATTAAATAAAATTTAAAAAGAAAAGAAGGGCATGACGCAAGAGGATTAGAGAGTTTGTTTTAGGTTTTTTATTTTCGACTGCTTAGGAATGTCAAAACCTACATCCACGAAGTCTTGTGACTCCCTGAACATAAGCTGAGCAAGGATGACACCGATAGAAAGGCTAACATGGAACTGAGGAAAGTTCACAAAGCTTCGACCCTAATAATTTTGGAACTTGACTGACTTCATGTTACTGAGCCCATAGATAGTAAATTTTCAGAAGAAGGACTATAAGCAATCAAAGAATTCTGATACTCAGAGAATAACCTTTTTCAGGGAAGAGCACAGTAACTTGTCATCCATGACTATTTAGTATATATACAAGTAACATTATGTAGAAGGAGAAGCTTGTATTTATATACTTAGGATATATACTTAGGATCAAAAACTCACATGCACACACAGCGCTCCAGGTTTATTAAGTCAGTATGGTAAAGACAATTCCAGTTCTATATTTTAAACTCTTCTATTTTTACAATAAACAACAACAAAAAGTAAGATTACGACAGCATTAAAACTCATAAAATAGTTAAGGATAAAAATTAAAAGGTTGAAATAATTGTATATGAAACTACAAAACATTGTTTAAAGAAATTTTAAAAAATCTTTAAGAATGGAAAGATGTCCTATGTATGTATATGATAAAAAAATACTCCTTCACTATGAAAATGCAAATTTCTGAGATTAGGAATTTTATTTAACAAATATATCCACACTTAACTCAGAATCAGCATTTTTGTAAGCACTTAGCTAATACTTGTTAAGTGAATTAAAACCTGACAAAATACAGAACAAACAAATATGCAAGGTTTGTTTTAAAAACTTCCATTTTTCTAAATTTCACAAATACCTTAATAGAACTTCCATTTTCTGTCCAGTTTATGTAAGAACCTGAAATAAAAGGAATAATTCCACCCAGTACCATTGAACTGACAACCTTGGTTTTAAGCAGAAGACTATGACTGGAAGCTATTCAGAAATGCTGCGAACTGCTTAGTGGTTAACATTGTGAGTATTTATTACAAATGTGCTGCACAAGAAGTTGGGGGAATTCATAAAAGGCAAATGAAAATGCCATTACTGCTTCTGTCTACAATGTAGCTATGCAAAAATTCAAGAGATGGGCTAACAGGCAAGGTGGTCTAGTGAATAAAGATATTAGCCTCCAAACCTGATGTCCTATATATATTTGTCAGAATCAAAAGGGTAGAGGAAAAAACCAAATCCCTAAAAAATAGTCCTCTGATTTCTGTATAAATACCATGGCATGTGTGCTTACATATGTACACTAATAAACAAACAGCAATCAATCCATAAAATATAAGCAACCAAACAAAAATACAAAATCTGTTGTAGGACTAGAAAAAAGTTACCAAAAAAATACATTATCAAATTTACTAGATTACTGGTTCCTATGAAGTAAACGTTTTCAGTTAATTTAAAACTTGAAGCAAGCAATGAGTGGTGATACCTCCATTTAATTCCAGCAACCAAGAATAAATGCAGGTAGATCACTAGGTCAAATTTATGATATGTAGTAAGATTCTAACTAAACATAACTAGTGATTTGAAAAAATAGAAGTATCTTTTAGGCCAAATTTAAATTTTCTTTTCATATGCTTAAAAAGCAATCCCCCTTTTCCCTAAATCAATAAATAATATCTCTTGTACATTTTTTAAAATATGCTGGGGCTGGTGAGATGGATCAGCGGGTAAGAGCACCAACTGCTCTTCCGAAGGTCCTGAGTTCAAATCCCAACAACCACATGGTGGCTCATAACCACCCGTAATGAAATCTGATGCCCTCTTCTGGTGTATCTGAAGACAGCTACCATGTACTTCTTTATAATAATAAATAAATCTTTGGGCTGGAGCTAGCAGGGCCTGAGAGAGCAGGGTATAGTGGAGCAAGCAGGGTTGATCAGATTGAGCAGTGTTGTCCCGAGGGAGCAGAGGTCCTAAAAGTTAATTCCCAACAACCAGATGAAGGTTCACAACCATCTCTACAGCCACAGTGTGTACTCATATACATAAACTAAATAAATAAATAAATAAATAAATAAATCTTTAAAAAGATAAAATATGCTATTTACACACACACACACACACACACACACTATCCAGCAAATTTAAGGTATTGAAATATGTCAGTGTTTGATTTTCCAAAGAAGTCTGATTTTTTTTCTAGTTTTAGTATAAAACATGTTTAGTACTTATTGTAAGAGAACGTGTTGAGAAATGTTAGGGCCCCCATCCCTTGGTGAGGTTTGATTGTGTATTTCAGATTATGAGCTCTTACAAATTTTACAAACCATAACTACTGATTTAGTTGACTTCATTTAGATTACTATCATTGCAATGCGAGAAAGGGACCTTGAGAAGTCATTCAAGCATTCCCCTCAGCATCTAACGTCACTGTCCCTGGCAGAGGGCTGCATTCTACCGCGCCATAAAGGAAGTTCTCATAAATTAATGACAAAATTAGTTCTAGAGAGCGGAGCAGTAAAGATGACACTCTTGACTTAACGAATCACATCATTTTTGAGCCCACCTTCACCTCTCTGACTGCTTCTCCCATGTAAATCAGTAGTATCTTAAGAAATCAGAATTATCACACACTTGTGAAGATATACACGTCCCCTCACAGTTTTTTCTCTAACCAAAACCACTGCGGAGCCTAGGCAAGCATAGTGGCATAGAAGATAAGCGAGCATTGAGTAAATAATAACCCTAATGCCAAGTGATTCCTTACAATAGAAATCTATAAAGGCTGCAGCATGTGGGCATATGCGGATGCCCACACGTGAGCAAGCACTGATAAAGACTTTTCCTACTGTAAGCTTATGTGGTCTTTCCCTGTGGCCTTCTCCTGCTGCACACATCACTCATTAGATTATAAAAACCATTAGTGTCAAGGAGCAGAACAAAATGAATTCACTAAGGGACTGCGATTAGCATATCAAGCAGCTATTTCTCACTAAATATTCTTGACAGCTCTCATTACAGTTGATGGATGAGCTTTTTACGTAGTAGTAGTTTTCGAGGAAAATAAAATCCTTAAGTGCACTGTCATGCGTGGCTGAGGAACTGGATAACTGAGTATCTTCGTTCAGCAGTTTATACTTATCGTTTTTTTAATGAGAAAAATGTTATAAAATGCACAGGTAAGTTAATGCCAGAGTCAAAATTCTGTTAGACCCTGAAAGTATAATTTATGATCTAATATCCCAAGAGTTTTAGTTAAGATATATTAGGGCTAGTTTTCCAAATAATCTACAAACATAAGAATATACCATAAACTGGTGGTATCAGCAGTATATGGGGAACTCCAACCAAACGAGGGAAATAAAATGCAAAAATATAATGTTAAGTGCTTCTATAAATACCATAAGACATAAGAGATATCAAAAGAGAAAGGAAGTAATAATAATTTAAAAAGAAATGTGTAGATTCAAAGAATATTTCCATGTTATGAAAAATTAAATATCTTCAAAACCACACTTCAAAACCTACAGCAAAATTTAACCTAGCCTGCAGATTTATTTTGTCTTTATAGTATATTTTCAAAAATTGAATTGTTACCATTTAAAAAAACTACACAATGGAACACAGAGACCAGAAATAAAACATGAGATTAATTAAAAAAAAAAAAAAGTAAAGGAAGACAAGAGAGATACTAGTAGAAAGAGTGATTGCTGTATACACATTAGATTCTCGGTTCAGATGCCCAGAACCCAGAAGAAAGGCAAATAGGGACATTAGAAATAATTTCTCCTTTTGAGTTAAACTTATCAACATAAATAAAATATAATTTGCTTATTTTCTCTGGAAATTTATCAGGAGTAAATCATTTGGGAATAGTATCTAATACTTTATGAATTATTTTAATTTTTGCTTTTTTTCATTTCCAACCACATCACTCAGAAATTTAGTGATTTTCACTTTTTCATACTATAAATCAAATCACGAATTGGAATATTATATAATAAAAGTAGCTTCTATTACCCAACATCTGAACATCTAGGATTAATTTTATTTGTGTAACCAACATAATACTAATAATTTTGATGTTTTACTCAAATTTGATAATCTTCATTTGTGACTTCATCTTATATTAGCAAAAATCTAAGATGATTACACTACTGTCTGACATTCATAGAGCTGCTTTTTACTCATTGTATGATTTTCTTCTTAGTTTCTTTTTGCTGAATCTTTCCAACAAATGCAGTCCTTCATTATTCATTCATCATGTGCAAAATGAATGGCATGCTGATGACTCCAGAGAAGTTAAAAACACACCAGAGATACTCTTCCTGCTCTCAGGAACATGCCACGTGCACACAGGTTACTCCAATGTGAGACCCAAACCATTAAAGCCATGAGAGGAGTCTAGGAGTTCATCCAGCCAGGAGTCAGGTCAAACAGCAGGAAGCTGGATCACAGCAGTGTGTAAAAGCAGGTGTTCTGCTCCATTCAAAGGCTCTGTTCTTCTCTGACCTTACAAAAACCACTCTTCTGTGTGGGCTTCACTCATCTGTGCTGTGGACCAGGAATTCTACCAGTGTGCCTAGTTGATGTTACTGAAAGAAAATATTACATGTAAACATTTAAAATATTGCCATAGTTCACACTTTGAACAAGGTTGTATTTTTTTCTCAAATGATAAATATTTGTATGCACTTTCTGTTAATCTAGAATTAGGCAAAAGTTCTGGACAAGCAATATGTCTCAGTTTCCCTATCAAATATTACATAAAATTTATTACTCTTTTTTCCCAACATGTACAAAACATAACCAAGAAGTTAAAATCATGTTGCAAGTTGAACCTGATAAGCACTGGCCAGGCATCCTGGCTGTTTGGGAAGGTAGGCAAGTTGGATCACAGGTTTGAGGCCTGAGAATTATAGTGTGTTCAAGGCCATCTCTAGTAAATGAGTAGAATTAGAATTATCTTCTTTTTGTTTCTTTTTTTTTCTTGTTTTGTAAATGCTTACAGAAGCATGGTGAATTTTTGTAACATTTTTTTCCTGATAGTTCATTTCAATTAAATTCATGGATAACATCAGATGACCTCTATAAACTAGACAAGACAAGGAGAAAAGACATGAAGATATTTGGGGCCATCTGGTGTTTTTCTTGGTCCTGATAGCTCAAAAAATCCCCATTTGTCAGGCCTTGACCATCCTTTCCACTGTCACACACACATACACATGCTTTGTGGAGTACAGGTGACCAAATTGTGAGCATGGACAGCTCCCTAGGTGCTTCATCATCTATATCCTCTGGAACAGATCATCAGATTTAAGGACCAAAGGCTCCTGAACTGAATCAAAGTTGATTCTCTCCAATACACATCATCAATTTGTGACTCTCTCCAATGCACGCCAGTTTTCTGTCACTTCGTTGTCCACAAGGACTTGATGGTATTTCTTAAGAAAAAGTGAAAATAGAAGGATTGTTCATAAGAACATGTCCCTGTGATGTGCTGATCCTAACTGAGCAGCTTGGAATTAGTACAAGTGTTGTATCTGCACTCTGGGTCCTTGCAAGCTCTACCAACAGAACTCAGTCAAGAAAAGCTGTTAAAATGTTATATTTTGAAAGTCTTAACAAAGGAAAAAGAGACCCCATGAAGACAGGAAGAATATAGTGTGTTTGAAATTCACTGCATAGTGAATTTGGGTCTTAAGAAAAGCGGGGACAGTATTGTTAAGATATTATATTAAGGTAAGCATATTTATAATTGCTGTATGAAACAGAATACTTTACACTCATTTGCTATAAAATGTTGGGTTTTCCTTGCTTTAGTGGATTTTAAAGACAACTTGATGGACTCTTTCTATATGAGCAATTTCAAATGTCCTCAGTACTTTTCAACATATTTAGAAGCATATACTTCATAGTTCATTGCAAGTTTATCGAGCAATTTAATAAAAATGAAGCAAGGAAAATAAACCAGCAGGAAGATTTTTAGCTTAAAGCTTTATGTTTAAAGCATTATATCTGCAATAGCCATGTGTATGTGGTAGCTTTATTCAGCTGTGCTTATAAATCCTAAGAGTGTAGGAAACTGAAAGGAAATTATATACTGCTGGTAGTTATCTAAACACAGATAAGTGAGTTCTCTCTCTCTCTCTCTCTCTCTCTCTCTCTCTCTCTCTCTCTCTCTGTCTCTGTCTCTCTCTCCTTCTCCCCTCTCCCCTTCCACTTCCCCCTTCTCTCCATGAACTAATCACCCTGGAACTGATGACTGGAACATGCAGTCTATAGAGAATTCACTCACTTAAACATAACTTATCCTGTGGTTTAGGTAATAATTTTATTCCACGTCTTACAGATACCACCAATACCTGTTATTGTACTCTGAAACAAGTGTGTGTACAATACTGGGTAATGACAATAACACATGAAACCAGCTCACGTTGTCCTGTTCTTAAAGCCAATCCAAAGCACTGGCAGGCAGAAACAATCTCAAGAACCATTGTAGTAAGACTTCTACACCATTTTACTGACAAGGAAGAACACCAATCTTCTCAATGGACTCTCTTCTTGCCCTTATCCTGGTATTGTCTTTCTTCTTTGGGTGTTCACATTTACAGCAATAGATTTCTACTTTTTTTCTATAGCTTGTTCTATATCAATAAGATACATGGCTGCTGCTTTATAAAACTCAAGAGTATATGTTGTCTCTGTCTCAGACACATAGAATTGTGTCAAACTGGCTGAAAGAATATAAATACATTTCTAAGTCCTTAAACCTCATTACCCACAAAGCTGCTCTTCTAATTAAACTCAGTGATATAATGACTTATCTGTTACAAGATATATTATATTCTAAACTAATATTCTTTCTCTTTAAACTTTCTTCTAATGACTTATCCCCAATATAGAAATGTATGTATCATATACATACATATGAATGCTCAATACTAAATACATAGATTTCCAAGTCTTTCACTATCCTAACACTGAATATTTAACCTTCTCAAAACTCTTATCATATATGTCCTAACCTAGAACAGAGAAAATTCTGTGGCATGTGAACAGGGGATCTCTGCCTCAGTCTAAGCCCCATTTTCCAGCTCAACCAAATTAGTGTTCTTAATATTCCTTCCACCCTCTTATTCCTGCAGTCTCACAGTTTAGATGCAGTTTCCTACAACAGTGAAAATGATCAGTCAGTGTAACACTTTTGTTTGCTCAGATCATCTGTAATAGCCACATTTATTTAATAATCATGTAGTGATTTTTATATAAATGAATTCAGTGTGTATGTATAATGAATTATGTTTCTACCTTAATTACATACTTAAATAAGTTAAAGTTTTTTTTCTATGAGTCTTACTGTTTAATCATTTTTTGAACATAAAATTGTGACACTGATTTAAGAAAAGTAAAAGAGACATAAAAGCATACAATAAATTCAATAGCTATTTTTCTTAATTTGATTTCTTTAATCAAATCATGATTTTAAATTTCACATAGGATATGTGTCTATAACAGAGACACAAATATGTAGATGTACAGTGTATTTTTCTAGTGCTTTCTGATCAAAGGATGTATTAGGCAACTTTCCCAGACTTTTCAAGAGTAGCTGAATTTATCTAGATCTGCTTTCTTCTGGTTCTTTATTTAAAGATTTCTCTCAAGCCTAATCCTGTAGGACAGACTTGTATGTGACTCATGGGGTATCAGGGTACTAGCCCCAATCTTCTCTGAGGTGCCACTATAATCATTTTTAGCTCCATAGCAACCCTCTCCTACATGCCTAAGACATCAGGTAACTATTGCTTACTGAGCTATTAGAATAAAGGCTTCCCAACGTTCTCCAGGACAGACCTGGCAAGAAGCCCAGAAGTCTGGAGGGCTTACCTGTCTGGCTACGTCCTACAATCTTTCAATTAAGCAGAGTGTTTTATGTCACTAATGCTTGGTGGAATCTAATTCCTCTGTCTAACTTCTCTGTACTGCAGTCTATATCTTCTGGTTTCTTGTTATTAAGTCTATTTGTTGCTGGGTTTTCTGTTTCTTCCCCTTGAGTAGTACTATAATTAATGGGCTCTATTGTTTCCTAGAATCTCTGTGTTGGCACTTAATCATTTTTACTGTGAGTTCTAAGGAGAAAAAAGATCTAGAAATATTATTAAATTTCTACGACTCTACATTATGGCAGGGTATCACAAGCAGGTTGAGAAGTTTAATGGCAACTAGAAGGCAAAGGCAAATATCTCTGGAATTAATTCATCTGAAGGCTGCATATAAAAGAACACTCAGGAACTTCTCAAATACATTTGCACAAATATTATTCAGATCAAATTTTGTCACAGGCAAGATCAAGAAAGAAGGCATGCAAATGCTGTTTGAATAATAGCCAGCTCCCGCAAGAAAATCATTATTGCACATCATTGATGTGCAGAAGGACTTGGTATTGACTACAAAAGGACTGGAAACAAAATTAAATGTAAATAAGTGAATTCTGCCAAACTAAGAAGTTTCTGTGTAAGGTAAGAAGCAAGCAATACACTGAAAAGACAGCATGTGGAAAAATACTTAGAAAGAGTACATATAAGGATGGGTTATTATCCATAATATTTAACTCAGAAATTCAATAAGAAGAAAATAAATATTATTTTAAAAACAGGACAAATTATTAGAATAGATGTCTCTTGTTAAAAAGAAATGAAGACATGATATGTGAAACACCCAAAATCACTAACATGGAAATTTAAAACAAAATCACCACAAGACACCTTTATCACAGGAAAAAAGATAAGAAGAATGGGGGAAAGGCATCCAGAACAAACTCTATCAGATGTTGATGCACTCCAGAGCCTGGCGTTCTCAATAACCAAAATGCAGAGTCAATCTAAGTATACTCTAATAGATAAATGCTTTTTTAAAAAGTTGTATTCTCTGAACAGGGGTTAGAATAATGTTTACCAGGGACTAAAGTAATAATGGATTATAAAAATGGGAATCTTGGCATATATATACACACATATAATTTGACATTGGTAAAAGGACTAAGTACTTCTCTGTAAGCATAAAATATTTTATTCTTGAAAATCCTGATAAGTTGAAGGTAAAATTTTCAGAACACAAAATATTAACTATATAATATAATTCACATTAATTAGCTACATTTTAATATTCCACAATATACAACTGCATTGAAGTAAAAAATACTAAATATATTACACCAACTAAAATTATAATTTTAAAATATCTAAATGTATGGATATTTGATAGTTTTATTAGTCATATGTATATATGTATGTATATGGTAATCAATTAGAATGTCTTATAGACTGTAGCCTAGGGAATGCAACAGTGGCTGTTTCACAACAGAAATGCCAAGAATTTCTGAGTTCTCCAGTGCACATGGCTAAATGTCTCAGAGTCTTCATCTGATACTGGAATTTTGGAAGATTTCTGGAGAGCTGTTGCTGTTCTACCTACACTAGAATCTCAATGAAGCAACTTCTAATACAGGCAAAACAACCATGAAACAGGAGAGATGAATGTGTTTCCCTCAAAGAACCTCCAAAAACTGTGATTTCACTAGCTCTTGGTAACTGCCTAGGTATTCAATATTAGGCATTGAATGAGTTCTAAGTATAATTAGAGAGCTACTGGTTACTGCCAAGGTATACTTGACACTGCTGTACCCTTAGAGTTATCATGCCATGCTGGAGAGCATTACAGAATCACAACCAGTTAAAATGGAGATTTACATCTTCCAGTTTCCATCTGCACCTGGGAGCTTACCCTGTGTTGCAGGCATCTGCAGCCCAATCTCACCTAGAGAAAGCTTGTCCCCCAGGAGTGTTGATACATCTAAAATCACAAATGAGACCACCATTACTGCCCCAATACCTGGCCAAATTGGGACCCACCTGGAGCCCAGTGGACAAAAGAACCACTGGGGTAGCCAGGGACATGATCCTTCCACTTTCCATCTATGCCCTGGAGTTGACCCTGTGCCACAGTCCTCTATAGCCCAGTCCCACAGAGAGAAAGCTTGACATACCCCCCCCCCCAAGATTACTGAAACACCAAGGCTTATAGGCTCACAGGAGGGACAAGTTCCAATCTGAAATAGCCAGGCCATCCATCACCAGAGATAAACAGATGGCATGAGGTAAGCTCAAGAACGTAAGCAACAGAAACCAAGGCTACTCTGCATTATCAGAACCCAGTTCTCCCACCACAGCAAGTGCTGGATACTCAAACACACCTGAAAAGCAAAATTCCGATCTAAAATCACATCTCATGATAATAGAGGACTTTAAGAAATACAGGAGAACACAGGTAACAGGTAGAAGCCTTTAAAGAGGAAACACAAAAATTCCTTAAAGAAATATGGGAAAACACAACTAAACAGGTGAAGGAATTGAACAAAACTATCCAGGATGCAAAAATGGAAATAGAAACAATAAGAAATCACAAAGAGAGACAACCCTGGTCATAAAATACCTAGGAAAAAGATCAGAAGTCATAGATACAAGCATCACCAACAGAATAGAAGAGATAGAAGGGAGAGTCTCAGGTGCAGACGATACCACAGAAAAACATTGATCCAACAGTCAAAGAAATGGCAAAATGCAAAAAGCACCCAACCCAAAACATCCAGGAAATCCAGGACAAAATGAAAAGACCAGCATAAGAATAATAGGTATAGAAGAGAGTGAAGATTCCCAAATCAAAGGGCTAACAAACTACTTCAACAAAATTATGGGAGAAAACTTCTCTAGTCTAAATAAAGAGATGCTCATAAACATACAAAAAGCCTATGGAATACCAAACAGATTGGAACAGAAAAGAAATTTCTCCCATTACAAATAACCAAAACATAAAATTCACAGAACAAAGAAAGAATATTAAGAGTGGTAAGGGAAAAAGGTCAAGTAACATAAAAAGGCAAACCTATCAGAATTACACCACACTTCACAACAGAGAATCCCAAAGCCAGAAGACCCTGTGCAGAAGTCATATAGACCTGAAGAGAACACAAATGCCAGGTCAGGCTACTATACCCAGCAACACTCTCAGTTAACATAAATGGAAAAACCAAGATACTGCATGACAAAACCAAAATGTAAACAATTGAAATAATCCTATGCATCCAATCAGATCACCATGGACTAAAGTTGGTCTTCAATAACAAAAGAAACAACAGAAAACCCACATACACATGGAAGCTGAACAACTCTCTACTCAATGATAATATGGCCAGGGAAGAAATAAAGAAAGAAATTAAAGGCTTTAGAATTTAATGAAAATGAAAGCACAAGATACCCAAACTTTTCAGACACAATAAAAGCAGTGCTAAGAGGAAAACTCTCTGAGTGCCTCCTTAAAGAAATCAGAGAAAGCTCCTGCTTCTCCACCTTGCCTCTTACTTCCTTGCTCCCCCTCTTTCCCCATGCACTTCCCCTTCTTTCCATGTGCTCATGGCCAGCCCCTACTTCTCTACTCTCTCCTTCTCTCTGCCTTTCTCTGCCTCTGCTACCCTCTTAACTCCCCTCCACATGCCCTAAATAAATTATTCTGTACTAAAAAAAAAAAAGAAAAGAAAAGAAAATAAATTGGAGAAAGCATACACTACCAGCTTAACAGCATATCTGAAAGCTGTAGAACAAAAAGAAGCAAATATGTCCAAAAAGAGTAGACAGGCAGGAAATAATCAAACTCAGGGCTGAAATCAACCAAACAGAAACAAAGAGAACTATACAAAGAATCAACAAAACCAGGAGCTGGTTCTTTGAGAAAAATCAACAAGATAATAAACACTTAGCCAGACAAACCATAGGGTAGAGAGATATTGTACAAATTAATAAAATCAGAATTGAAAAGGGAGACATAACAACAGAAACTGAAGAAATTCAAAAAATCATCAGATCCTACTAGAAAAACTTATATTCAACAAAACTGGAAAATCTAGATGAAATGGGTGATTTTCTAGACAGATACCAGATACCAAAATTAAATCAGAATTAGATAAATGATCTAAACAGTCCTATAACCCCTTAAAGAAATAGAAGCAGTCATTAAAGTCTCCCAACCAAAAAAAGCCCAGGGCTAGATTGTTTTAGTGGAGAATTCTATCAGACCTTCAAAGAGAGCCTAATACCAATACTTCTCAAACCATTCCACAAAATAGAAACAGAAGGAACACAATCTAGCACATGCTATGAAGCCACAGTTATGCTGATACCTAAACCACACAATGACCCAAAAAAGAGAACTTCAGAATATTTTCACTTATGAATACATATGCAAAAATACTCAATAAAATTCTCACAACTGAATCCAAGATCACATCAAAATGATTATTCATCATGATCAAGTAGGCTTCATCACATGGATGTAGAGATGGTTCAATATACAGAACTCCATCAAAGTAATCCACTACATAACAAACCCAAAGGAAAAATGATACATGATCATCTCAGTAGATGTTGAAAAAGCATTTGACAATATGTAACAACCCATTATGTTAAAAGTATTGAAAAGATAAGGAATTCAAGGCCCATTTCTAAACATAATAAAAGTAATATACAGCAAAAAGCCAACATCAAACTAAATGGAGAAAAGCAAAGCATTCCCACTAAAAACAGGGACTAGACAAGGCTGCTCATTCTCTCCCTCTCTATTCAATATAGTGCTCAAAGTCCTAGCCAGAGAAATTAGACAACAACAGATAGTCAAAGTGATACAAATTGGAAAGGAAGAAGTCAAGATATCACTATATGAAGATGATTTCATAGTATACTTAAGTGACTCCAAAAATTCAACCAGAGAACTCCTAAACTTGATAAGCAAACTAGCTGGATATAAAATTAACTCAAGCAAATCAGTGGCCTTCCTCTACACAAAGGATAAACAGACAGAAAAAGAAATTAGGGAAATAACACCCTGCACAACAGTCACAAATAATATAAAATACCTTGGTGTGACTCTAACTAAGCAAGTGGAAGATCTGTATGACAAGAACTTCAAATCTCTGAAGGAAGAAAATGAAGAAGATCTCAGAAGATGGAAAGATCCCCCATGTTCATGCATTGGCAGAATTAATATAGTAAAAATGGCCATCTTGCCAAAAGCAATCTACAGATTCAATGCAATCCTCATCAAAATTCCAACTCAGTTCTTCACAGAATTGCAAAAAGCAATTTGCAAGTACATCTGGAATAATAAAAAGCTTAGGATATCGAAAACTACTCTCAAGAGTAAAAGAATTTCTGGTGGAATCACCATCCCTGACCTTAAGTTGTACTACAGAGCAATTGTAATTAAAAAAAAAAAAAAAAACCCTGCATGGTATTGTTACAGTTACAGGCAGGTGGATCAATGGAATAGAATTGAAGACCCAGAAATGAACCCACACACCTATGGCCACTTGATCTTTGACAAAGGAGCTAAAACCATCCAGTGGAAAGAAGACAGCAAATGGTGCTGGCTTAGCTGGCAGTTAGAATGTAGAAGAGTGCAAATCGATCCATTCTTATCTCCTTGTACAAAGCTCAAGTCCAAGTGGATCAAGGACCTCCACATAAAACCAGATACACTGAATGTAAAAAAGGAAAAAGTGAGGAAGAGCTTCAAGCACATGACCACAGGGGAAAATTTCCTTAATGTAACATCAATAACTTATGCTCTAAGATCAAGAATGGACAAATGAGACCTCATAACATTACAAAGCTTCTATAAGGCAAATGACATTTTCAATAGGACAAAATGACAACCAACAGATTGGAAAAAGATCTTTACCAATCCTATATCTGATAGAGGGCTAATATCCAATACATACAAGAACTCAAGAAAATAGACTCCAGAGAACCAAATAACCCTATTAAAAATGGGGTATATAGCCAAACAAATAATTCTCAACTGAGGAATACCAAATAGCTGAGAAGCACCTAAAGAAATGTTCAACATCCTTAGTCATCAGGAAAAATGCAAATCAAAACAACCCTGTGAGTCTACTTCAAACCAGTCAGAATAGCTAAGATCAAAAACTCAGGTGACAGTACATGTTGCCAAGGATGTGGAGAAAGAGAAACACTCCTCCATTGTTAGTGGGATTACAAATTAGTACAATCACTCTAGAAATCAATCTGGAGGTTCCTCAGAAAACTGGAAATAGATCTACCTGAAGACACAGCAATACTACTCTTGGGCATATACCAAAAAGATGCCCCACCATGCCACAGGGGCACGTATTCCACTATGTTCATAGCAGCCTTGTTTGTGATAGCCAGAAGCTGGAAACAACCCAAATGTCCCATGATAGAAGAATGGACACAGAAAATGTGGTTCATTTACACAATGTAACACTACTCAGCTATTAAGAACGAGAGTATCCTGAGTTTTGCAGGCAAATGGATGGAACTAGAAAATATCATCCTGAATGAGGTAGCTCAGACCCGAAAGGAAATGCATGATATTTATTCACTAAATGAGTGGATATTAGCCAAAAAATGCTGAATACCCAAGATACAGCCCACAGAACTCAAAAAGTTCAACAAGCTGAAGGGCCCAAGAGAGGATGCCTCAGTCCCACTTGGGAGGGAGAAGAAAGCAACCACAAGGGGAAAAGGAGGGACCTGGAAGGGAAAGGAGATGGGAGGAGGGGCAGCAGAGAAGGGAAGATGATTGGGTATTTGATTGGGGAAAAGACCTGAAATCCCTGGGGGCCAGCAGAAAGAATAGGAGCATGAAACCTCAGGAGGTAGGAGGGTGTGGGGATCCTCCAGAATGTACCAGAGACCTGGGAGGTGAGAGACTCTCTGGACTCAAAGAGAGGGACCTTAGATGAAATGCCTTACATTAGGGAGAGGGAACTTGTGCAGCCTAACTCCATCAGAAATACAGGGCATCAAGTGAAGGATGGGGTTGCCATCCCACAGTCAAAACTCTAACCCTAGTTGAGCAGTGGTGGCATACACTTTTAATCCCAGCACTTGGGAGGCAGAGGCAGGCAGATTTCTGAGTTCGAGGCCAGCCTGGTCTACAGAGTGAGTTCCAGGACAGCCAGGGATATACAGAGAAACCCTGTCTCGAAAACAAAAAACAAAAACAAAAAACAAAACAAAAAAACAAAAAACAAAAATCTAACCCTTAAGTGTTCCTGTCTGAAAGTTCAGAAACTACATTACTGCTGAACAAGAAAAACAACAAGATATGCTAAAACGAACAGAGGAAAGCCCACAAGACATCAGATCTTCACACAGAAGTATAGGCAAGTAAGAAATGCTAAGAGCACAAAAAAATAGTCCTCCCCAGGGAAGAGACAGCAACTGGTTGTCTAATACCAAATGATCAACCCTGAAAACATGGATGCAAATAATAGTATACAGACTGAGGAGGTTCGATTTGTGTATTTAGAAATATAAATGTAATAATACAAAAGTATTAACAATTAGTGAAAAATGAGCCCATGAATTTTAAAAATAGCAAAGAGCATATGGGAAAGTTTTGAAGGAGGAAATGGAATAGCAAAGGTATGTAATTATATTATAATCTCAAAAAAGAAGTATTTTTAAATGGAAAAAAAGAGTGAGGGCAAGCAAGAAAAAAAAATAAAAGTTTAGTTCTTCATGTACTTTTAGGTGGAGAGCTACTAGAAGGTGTGATCCAGATTGCTTGTGGCTTTTCCCACCTCAAATGATCTACTCAAGGGAAACCTGTACAGGCATAGCAGCATAGTTGATTCTAGAGGTGCTCAAGTTGATGAGTAAGATTAGCTATCACAATAATTTATACATACTTAAAATACATGTTTTTAGAAGTAAAATTAATAAAAAAGGAACTGGAGAATTGGCCCGGCAGTTAAGAACACTAGCTGATTTTTTTCCAGTGGAGCCAGGTTTGGTTCCAAGCAAGCATTGGTGGCTAAAAATCATCCATAACTCCAGTTCTATTAGATCCAACACCTTCTTCTGGCTTGCTCTTGTGCCATTTGGGGCACATATATACATGCAGGCAAACATTCATGTGGAAGAAACCAAAATAAATAAATATTTTAAAAACAAAAAAGATAAAGCAAGGTAGCCCTTGCACATGACTCCAATCTCATCCTGCACATTCTCAGTTTCCAAAATTTTTGGAGACTATTTATAACAAGCTAAGATCAGCTTACCTAGATATATTTTCCAGCTGATAGGCACTTTATAGACACTATATAGCTTTCTTGCACCATATTATAATTTACTAGAAAATATTTCTGATGTCTGAATAGCAAAACATAAGGTCATAACTATATAGCTTACATAGCAAGAAAATGTAGTCATTGCATGGGCAACCTTTCATTATTAAATTATATATATATATATATATATATATATATATATATATAACATTTTTCTGAAAATTTACTCAAAATCATTGACTATTCATTTTAGTATTAGTATTTTGCATTTACTTAGTTGTGTGCATTTTTGTGGGTATAAATGCCCTTGTAGGTATGTGAATATCAGAGGACAATTTGTGAAGTTATTCTCCCTTCCAGCATGTTGATCCTGAGGACTAACTTCATGTTATGAGGCTTGGAGGTGTAGAGGGCATGATGTCCTTGTGCTCACAGATAGGCATTAGGCAAAACAGGAATGTTAAAGATGCAGAGTGGTCTTCTTAACAGAGGAGAAGTATATCCTTTTTCCATCAGGAAACTTGGAATAGATGTTAACAGCCTAGTGATCTGTGCTATCTGCAGGACCAGGGCGTACTTGATTCCCCCAGCCTATTATGTTTGCTTATCGCAGACTCTTCCTTCCTAGATCCTCATCTTGGGCCTAAGTTTGGCATTTACATATCAGACATACAAATGTTATCATGAAATATATGCCTTACATTTTGTGTATTTAATATAAACTATAAATATACAAAAAGAATTAATAGAATTAAATAACCCACTTTATAAAGCTATTTCTTGAGTTACCACAATTTTTACTTCATAACAAATTTTCCAGACTTACCACAGAAATTTTAGTCTATGAGCAAATTAATCCATGTGATTCCTGACCAATTCTTTGTAATGAAAATTATATTGTGAGCTATCTGTTCCATATCCAAATACATTTGACCATCAATGTTAGTGTTATATCCTTGAAAAAAGGAGAAGCATTTCAAGAATATATCATAGTACAGAAGTAGTTGTAACCTAGAACTAAGGGTCAAATCATCTGAATGCATCACTCAAGTCCTATTCAGTTGCAGTAATTAGTTGCATTAATTGACATCATTAATTAACATTTAGTCCTGTCCATCATCCTTGACAATAATTAACATACTTTCTCCAATGGAGTTCTTTTTACTCAAGCTTCCAAATAGTCATTAAGTCACAAAGGATTCTGAAAGCAGAGATAATCTTAGCTTCACATGACATTTCTCTTTCAAGCAACAGGTATAATTTAGATAAAATACAGCATTATACTTGCTTAGAGCCTATTTCCTGTCATCAACGAGTGTGCAGAGATGCCAATGTACTAGCATAAAACTCAGAGGAGAACACCATGGGAATTGGTTCTCTCCTACCATGTATGTCACAGGGCTGTAGATCAGGTCATGAAATGGGCATCAAGAGTCTAGAGCCACTGAGCCATCTCTCTAGCCTTCTGGTACATTTCTTACTGATGACAAAGTCTTCTAACCAGATGAGGGGTATATACTAGTAGTATAATCTAAAACAGGGTATATCTAGAAAGCTGTGGACATAAAAGGGAAATACTCTGAATCCTGGCTTGTGGTGGCTATACAGCTTCAGAAGTTGCTTTTACTAATTCCTTTCCTATAAGACCTCTTGAGAAACAAATTGCAAGTCTTCTGAACCAGTCATTTTAGATCTTTTGATATCATCAATAAAATTTAACATCATACACATGGAGAAAATAGAAATTGCATGGGGCCTTTAAGTTTCACCTAGTCCAAAATATGATCTGCATCTAAAGAAAGATAAAAAGCTGTGCACCTTCACTATCTACAAAGACATTTTTGTTCTTACTTCCAGTTAGCTACTTTTTTTTGGAAGACTTCACAGTATTTCACAGAGAACACCTTGGGGTGCCTGTGGTCTAAAGTATAGCATTTCATTGCAAGAAGCAATCCAATTAGTTGATCACCTTACCTGTTTTCAGTAACATTTGGAGATACTACAAAATGTCATGTCTACATCATTGCCATCTTCAAACACTACACTAGACATATAGCTTTGGTTAGCATGACATCTAACCTGATTCGTTGAACATCTTGCTTTACTCAGATTCTTAGAGACTTCTATTAATCTTGTGTTATCAGTAATTCAAATAGTTTTTAGATATCCACTTCAACTTATTGAGTTCAAGTTATAAAAAAGAAAATATGGGTACATGACAACAAAATAATAAAATGAATGTGTTTTCATGTTATGTTATGAAGAAATAAGATACAGTGATTTAATATATGCTCTATAACAAAGTGATCAACAACATTAGTTATGATGATATCTAAAAAATAATTTTTATTTTATTAAATTACAAGCAAACAACTTTGACACTGTGACCAAACCCAACCAGTACAAGCTATTAGTACATTC